>CALNHX010005567.1:40331-104568 GCA_940337035.1 Agriotes lineatus | reverse complement strand
AGGATTGGTGACCACCGGATGCCGACATATTCTGTGTATGACCTGCGTGTAGGCTGGACAATAGCAAATGACCGTGAATTGCCAGTAAATTATTTTTACTGTCGTACGCAAACTGGGTTAGAGGATTTGGTGAGTTTATTATTGCATTTTTTATCTCTCACTGCGAAAACAAAATTATTCGTATAATTCAGTTTGTTTTTATAATATAATTTAAAAGGAAGCGTGTATCGCGCCCCCTACGCCACTGAATCGACATCCCTCCGCCACTGGCCCTAACGCTAGCGAAGTAAGCGAAGTCAAGACAGTCGGCTACTAGATAACGCGCGGGGACCAGCTTAGCAATATTAATCTCTGAAATGTAATTATTTTCTGTAAATTCGTAACCTATTTTGTGTATTTAACAAACCCATTAATAAATTTAGTTACTTGCGAAGGTCGTTTTAACAGTAAAAACACATTACACCGAAATCCGGTTTATAATAAACTGGGGATTATCAGCCGGACAATTGTAGCAGGCCTATATGCAGAAAGGTACACATATATAATGCGAAGGTCTACAAGTATAGGCAACATGGAGTTGTAACTCAACGTTTAAAATCAGAGGTGGCCATGACTACGCAACTGAGCGGATTGTGTGGGTAATTCATGCGAGAAGAGAGATGCTCGAGAGCTGGCGATTGCCGTTTTTTTTCATCCTGGCTACACGACAGACTTGCGATCTTCGTGTTATGTATGCTACGACAACATACAAGAGGGGACAGGATTGGTGACCACCGGATGCCGACATATTCTGTGTATGACCTGCGTGTAGGCTGGACAATAGCAAATGACCGTGAATTGCCAGTAAATTATTTTTACTGTCGTACGCAAACTGGGTTAGAGGATTTGGTGAGTTTATTATTGCATTTTTTATCTCTCACTGCGAAAACAAAATTATTCGTATAATTCAGTTTGTTTTTATAATATAATTTAAAAGAAAGCGTGCATCGCGCCCCCTACGCCACTGAATCGACATCCCTCCGCCACTGGCCCTAACGCTAGCGAAGTAAGCGAAGTCAAGACAGTCGGCTACTAGATAACGCGCGGGGACCAGCTTAGCAATATTAATCTCTGAAATGTAATTATTTTCTGTAAATTCGTAACCTATTTTGTGTATTTAACAAACCCATTAATAAATTTAGTTACTTGCGAAGGTCGTTTTAACAGTAAAAACACATTACACCGAAATCCGGTTTATAATAAACTGGGGATTATCAGCCGGACAATTGTAGCAGGCCTATATGCAGAAAGGTACACATATATAATGCGAAGGTCTACAAGTATAGGCAACATGGAGTTGTAACTCAACGTTTAAAATCAGAGGTGGCCATGACTACGCAACTGAGCGGATTGTGTGGGTAATTCATGCGAGAAGAGAGATGCTCGAGAGCTGGCGATTGCCGTTTTTTTTCATCCTGGCTACACGACAGACTTGCGATCTTCGTGTTATGTATGCTACGACAACATACAAGAGGGGACAGGATTGGTGACCACCGGATGCCGACATATTCTGTGTATGACCTGCGTGTAGGCTGGACAATAGCAAATGACCGTGAATTGCCAGTAAATTATTTTTACTGTCGTACGCAAACTGGGTTAGAGGATTTGGTGAGTTTATTATTGCATTTTTTATCTCTCACTGCGAAAACAAAATTATTCGTATAATTCAGTTTGTGTTTATAATATAATTTAAAAGAAAGCGTGCATCGCGCCCCCTACGCCACTGAATCGACATCCCTCCGCCACTGGCCCTAACGCTAGCGAAGTAAGCGAAGTCAAGACAGTCGGCTACTAGATAACGCGCGGGGACCAGCTTAGCAATATTAATCTCTGAAATGTAATTATTTTCTGTAAATTCGTAACCTATTTTGTGTATTTAACAAACCCATTAATAAATTTAGTTACTTGCGAAGGTCGTTTTAACAGTAAAAACACATTACACCGAAATCCGGTTTATAATAAACTGGGGATTATCAGCCGGACAATTGTAGCAGGCCTATATGCAGAAAGGTACACATATATAATGCGAAGGTCTACAAGTATAGGCAACATGGAGTTGTAACTCAACGTTTAAAATCAGAGGTGGCCATGACTACGCAACTGAGCGGATTGTGTGGGTAATTCATGCGAGAAGAGAGATGCTCGAGAGCTGGCGATTGCAGTTTTTTTTCATCCTGGCTACACGACAGACTTGCGATCTTCGTGTTATGTATGCTACGACAACATACAAGAGGGGACAGGATTGGTGACCACCGGATGCCGACATATTCTGTGTATGACCTGCGTGTAGGCTGGACAATAGCAAATGACCGTGAATTGCCAGTAAATTATTTTTACTGTCGTACGCAAACTGGGTTAGAGGATTTGGTGAGTTTATTATTGCATTTTTTATCTCTCACTGCGAAAACAAAATTATTCGTATAATTCAGTTTGTTTTTATAATATAATTTAAAAGAAAGCGTGCATCGCGCCCCCTACGCCACTGAATCGACATCCCTCCGCCACTGGCCCTAACGCTAGCGAAGTAAGCGAAGTCAAGACAGTCGGCTACTAGATAACGCGCGGGGACCAGCTTAGCAATATTAATCTCGGAAATGTAATTATTTTCTGTAAATTCGTAACCTATTTTGTGTATTTAACAAACCCATTAATAAATTTAGTTACTTGCGAAGGTCGTTTTAACAGTAAAAACACATTACACCGAAATCCGGTTTATAATAAACTGGGGATTATCAGCCGGACAATTGTAGCAGGCCTATATGCAGAAAGGTACACATATATAATGCGAAGGTCTACAAGTATAGGCAACATGGAGTTGTAACTCAACGTTTAAAATCAGAGGTGGCCATGACTACGCAACTGAGCGGATTGTGTGGGTAATTCATGCGAGAAGAGAGATGCTCGAGAGCTGGCGATTGCCGTTTTTTTTCATCCTGGCTACACGACAGACTTGCGATCTTCGTGTTATGTATGCTACGACAACATACAAGAGGGGACAGGATTGGTGACCACCGGATGCCGACATATTCTGTGTATGACCTGCGTGTAGGCTGGACAATAGCAAATGACCGTGAATTGCCAGTAAATTATTTTTACTGTCGTACGCAAACTGGGTTAGAGGATTTGGTGAGTTTATTATTGCATTTTTTATCTGTTACTGCGAAAACAAAATTATTCGTATAATTCAGTTTGTTTTTATAATATAATTTAAAAGGAAGCGTGTATCGCGCCCCCTACGCCACTGAATCGACATCCCTCCGCCACTGGCCCTAACGCTAGCGAAGTAAGCGAAGTCAAGACAGTCGGCTACTAGATAACGCGCGGGGACCAGCTTAGCAATATTAATCTCTGAAATGTAATTATTTTCTGTAAATTCGTAACCTATTTTGTGTATTTAACAAACCCATTAATAAATTTATATACTTGCGAAGGTCGTTTTAACAGTAAAAACACATTACACCGAAATCCGGTTTATAATAAACTGGGGATTATCAGCCGGACAATTGTAGCAGGCCTATATGCAGAAAGGTACACATATATAATGCGAAGGTCTACAAGTATAGGCAACATGGAGTTGTAACTCAACGTTTAAAATCAGAGGTGGCCATGACTACGCAACTGAGCGGATTGTGTGGGTAATTCATGCGAGAAGAGAGATGCTCGAGAGCTGGCGATTGCCGTTTTTTTTCATCCTGGCTACACGACAGACTTGCGATCTTCGTGTTATGTATGCTACGACAACATACAAGAGGGGACAGGATTGGTGACCACCGGATGCCGACATATTCTGTGTATGACCTGCGTGTAGGCTGGACAATAGCAAATGATCGTGAATTGCCAGTAAATTATTTTTACTGTCGTACGCAAACTGGGTTAGAGGATTTGGTGAGTTTATTATTGCATTTTTTATCTCTCACTGCGAAAACAAAATTATTCGTATAATTCAGTTTGTTTTTATAATATAATTTAAAAGGAAGCGTGTATCGCGCCCCCTACGCCACTGAATCGACATCCCTCCGCCACTGGCCCTAACGCTAGCGAAGTAAGCGAAGTCAAGACAGTCGGCTACTAGATAACGCGCGGGGACCAGCTTAGCAATATTAATCTCTGAAATGTAATTATTTTCTGTAAATTCGTAACCTATTTTGTGTATTTAACAAACCCATTAATAAATTTAGTTACTTGCGAAGGTCGTTTTAACAGTAAAAACACATTACACCGAAATCCGGTTTATAATAAACTGGGGATTATCAGCCGGACAATTGTAGCAGGCCTATATGCAGAAAGGTACACATATATAATGCGAAGGTCTACAAGTATAGGCAACATGGAGTTGTAACTCAACGTTTAAAATCAGAGGTGGCCATGACTACGCAACTGAGCGGATTGTGTGGGTAATTCATGCGAGAATTTTATCCGACGCTTTTCCGGATAAGTCAAAATGTCTCTTCAAGATATGATTACTTTACTTAGCAATTCCCAGCAACGAGGACAGAACCGAGGACGCGGTCGAGGAAATTACCGTGGAAAATCACGAGGTTCTTTTTCCAATCAGCAATCATCACAACAACAACAGTTTGATATGCCACAAAATTTCATCCCACAACATGAGGTTCAGGCACCAAATCCTGGACAACAATATCGTGGACGAGGACGCCAAACACAACGTAGTCAGAACTTTCGACTCAACTCCGAAAACAGCGCAGCTTTTCAGGAGAAAAAGGCTCAAGTTGATAAAAATCTCTTCTCTGATTTTGACGAGCTTAGCGAAGCCATTGAACGCTTAACCCTTGATGTTCAAAATCGAGCTGTTCAACTTCCTATTTCAACACGCGGCGTAGGCCTCACTTTGTATTCTACTGTACAACGAATTAATGCACAAGTTGATGCCCCAGTTCCACCAGTTAGCTCCATGTATCGTGTAGCTTTGGCAATGTTTGAAGAAAAGATGGAAATAGCCAATTCCGAGCGCAACCAGGCAGAGAATTCAGTACCTGGCTTTACTACTGCAAGACTTGGATGTGATCAGGCCAAGATGATTAAATCTAATTCAGTGCACTTAGCACCAATCACTGGCATAATAAATTGTGTAGGTAACTTTGAGTACGAGAAAACGAAGTATTATCCCGTTTTTACTGCTGTTACCACACCTCTAAATATACGTATCGCTACTTTACGTGAATATGTAACTAGGGCAGCTAATCCCCTCACTCCACTTCCAGATAGAATTCTGATGTATAATTTAAATTCAATTCCGTCCGCAATATGGGACTTTAACGAACCCGGCTCTCCCGTGCTGATGAATCCGGATGATGTTATGCCACCGGAATATAATGATGATACCTTGATGGCTGATATCCGTAATACTGTTGGATATATCAGTCGTATCGAGAGGAAAATTCCAAAGTTCAGAGGTAACGTTAAGTATTCTGCTGAAGGTAATTCCAGCCAATTGGTATCTAAGAGAGATGCTCGAGAGCTGGCGATTGCCGTTTTTTTTCATCCTGGCTACACGACAGACTTGCGATCTTCGTGTTATGTATGCTACGACAACATACAAGAGGGGACAGGATTGGTGACCACCGGATGCCGACATATTCTGTGTATGACCTGCGTGTAGGCTGGACAATAGCAAATGACCGTGAATTGCCAGTAAATTATTTTTACTGTCGTACGCAAACTGGGTTAGAGGATTTGGTGAGTTTATTATTGCATTTTTTATCTCTCACTGCGAAAACAAAATTATTCGTATAATTCAGTTTGTTTTTATAATATAATTTAAAAGGAAGCGTGTATCGCGCCCCCTACGCCACTGAATCGACATCCCTCCGCCACTGGCCCTAACGCTAGCGAAGTAAGCGAAGTCAAGACAGTCGGCTACTAGATAACGCGCGGGGACCAGCTTAGCAATATTAATCTCTGAAATGTAATTATTTTCTGTAAATTCGTAACCTATTTTGTGTATTTAACAAACCCATTAATAAATTTAGTTACTTGCGAAGGTCGTTTTAACAGTAAAAACACATTACACCGAAATCCGGTTTATAATAAACTGGGGATTATCAGCCGGACAATTGTAGCAGGCCTATATGCAGAAAGGTACACATATATAATGCAAAAGGTCTACAAGTATAGGCAACATGGAGTTGTAACTCAACGTTTAAAATCAGAGGTGGCCATGACTACGCAACTGAGCGGATTGTGTGGGTAATTCATGCGAGAAGAGAGATGCTCGAGAGCTGGCGATTGCCGTTTTTTTTCATCCTGGCTACACGACAGACTTGCGATCTTCGTGTTATGTATGCTACGACAACATACAAGAGGGTACAGGATTGGTGACCACCGGATGCCGACATATTCTGTGTATGACCTGCGTGTAGGCTGGACAATAGCAAATGACCGTGAATTGCCAGTAAATTATTTTTACTGTCGTACGCAAACTGGGTTAGAGGATTTGGTGAGTTTATTATTGCATTTTTTATCTCTCACTGCGAAAACAAAATTATTCGTATAATTCAGTTTGTTTTTATAATATAATAAACGGGGCTGCGCGCGCTATTGCGCGGTCTATCCTATTCAATTTACCACCATTTTTAGGCCTATTACGTAGGGCCTTTCCGTTCTGTTACACACTTGTTACACAATCTCAGAAAACACAACATTTCGCATGAAAGGAAGCAGACGGTTCTTTTGTGGAGGAAGAAATAAGGAAATATCCGTCCTCTAAACCAAGAGAAACGTTCACGTGGTGAAGTGGAAGCTCAATGCTTTCACCTAACCGTTGAAAGGCTCCAAGAGGAGCCATCGCACTACTAATTGTCGACATGATCTAAAAAAAAACACGTCAAAAAAGTCCCTTACGATCAGCACGCCATCGTATGTGCCTCGAGATGCCAACCATTGTTCCTTTTTCGCCTTCTGTTGGCATGAAACCGGTGACACCAATAACTCGGCAGAAGCGATGAGATTAAGAATCGAAAAATCGATGTAAGATCGAGAATCGAACTGATCTAGACAATTGGCGAAACTGGCGAAATGTTTAGCAGCCGTGACACAGGTATTTGTAGTCATATTTCAGTAATATTTCAGACGTTTTCAACTGAAAACCATTATTGTTAGTTTCAGTATCACCGTTTTAAAACAGTTTTTTTGATAAAACCGGAGTTATTTGTAGATAAACACCCGTGCAAGTTTTAATTGATGTTAACCATCTAAAGGAGATCTGTTATCATTTGAAGAGAGAATAATTGCTTAAAATGGGGCCCTCGGAGATGCGCCCCTCTCCAAGAAAGCTCACGAGGTCCGTCCCTCTCTAATGGGGCCCTCGGGCATCCGCCCCTCTCCAAGGGGACTCACGGGGCGCCGCCTCTCTCCAAGGGGGCCCTTGGGGCTCCGCCCCTCTCCAAGGGGCCATCGGGTTTCCGCCCCTCTCCAAGGGGGCCCTTGGGGCTCCGTACCTCTCCAAGGGGCCATCGCGGCTCCGCCCTTCTCCAAGGGGGCCCTCGGGGCTCCGCCCCTATCCAAGGGGGCCCTTGGGGCTCCGTACCTCTCCAAGGGGCCATCGCGGCTCCGCCCCTCTCCAAGGGGGCCATCGGGGCTCCGCCCCTATCCAAGGGGGCCCTTGGGGCTCCGCCCCTCTCCAAGGGGGCCCTTGGGGCTTCGTCCCTCTCCAAGGGGTGCTCCGGGCTCCGCCCCTCTCTAAGGGGGCCTTTAAGGCTCCGCCCCTCTCCAAGGGGGCTATCAGGGCCCCGCCCCTCTCCAAGGGGGCCATCGGGGCTCCGCTCCTCTCCAAGGAACCCCCCAAAGCTCCGCCCCTTTTCAAGGGGGCCCTCGGGGCTCCACCCCTCTCCAAGGAGGTTTTCGGGGCTCTGCCCCTCTCCAAGGGGCGCTCGCGGCTCCGCCCCGGTCACGAATCGAGGCGACGGCGAAATGAATGCAAACGCAAATGGGGGACATCGCGTCTGTAATTGTCGTGACACACACGTTTGGATCGTTCTCCTTTATTTATATGATTTAAAAGAAAGCGTGCATCGCGCCCCCTACGCCACTGAATCGACATCCCTCCGCCACTGGCCCTAACGCTAGCGAAGTAAGCGAAGTCAAGACAGTCGGCTACTAGATAACGCGCGGGGACCAGCTTAGCAATATTAATCTCTGAAATGTAATTATTTTCTGTAAATTCGTAACCTATTTTGTGTATTTAACAAACCCATTAATAAATTTAGTTACTTGCGAAGGTCGTTTTAACAGTAAAAACACATTACACCGAAATCCGGTTTATAATAAACTGGGGATTATCAGCCGGACAATTGTAGCAGGCCTATATGCAGAAAGGTACACATATATAATGCGAAGGTCTACAAGTATAGGCAACATGGAGTTGTAACTCAACGTTTAAAATCAGAGGTGGCCATGACTACGCAACTGAGCGGATTGTGTGGGTAATTCATGCGAGAAGAGAGATGCTCGAGAGCTGGCGATTGCCGTTTTTTTTCATCCTGGCTACACGACAGACTTGCGATCTTCGTGTTATGTATGCTACGACAACATACAAGAGGGGACAGGATTGGTGACCACCGGATGCCGACATATTCTGTGTATGACCTGCGTGTAGGCTGGACAATAGCAAATGACCGTGAATTGCCAGTAAATTATTTTTACTGTCGTACGCAAACTGGGTTAGAGGATTTGGTGAGTTTATTATTGCATTTTTTATCTCTCACTGCGAAAACAAAATTATTCGTATAATTCAGTTTGTTTTTATAATATAATTTAAAAGGAAGCGTGTATCGCGCCCCCTACGCCACTGAATCGACATCCCTCCGCCACTGGCCCTAACGCTAGCGAAGTAAGCGAAGTCAAGACAGTCGGCTACTAGATAACGCGCGGGTACCAGCTTAGCAATATTAATCTCTGAAATGTAATTATTTTCTGTAAATTCGTAACCTATTTTGTGTATTTAACAAACCCATTAATAAATTTAGTTACTTGCGAAGGTCGTTTTAACAGTAAAAACACATTACACCGAAATCCGGTTTATAATAAACTGGGGATTATCAGCCGGACAATTGTAGCAGGCCTATATGCAGAAAGGTACACATATATAATGCGAAGGTCTACAAGTATAGGCAACATGGAGTTGTAACTCAACGTTTAAAATCAGAGGTGGCCATGACTACGCAACTGAGCGGATTGTGTGGGTAATTCATGCGAGAATTTTATCCGACGCTTTTCCGGATAAGTCAAAATGTCTCTTCAAGATATGATTACTTTACTTAGCAATTCCCAGCAACGAGGACAGAACCGAGGACGCGGTCGAGGAAATTACCGTGGAAAATCACGAGGTTCTTTTTCCAATCAGCAATCATCACAACAACAACAGTTTGATATGCCACAAAATTTCATCCCACAACATGAGGTTCAGGCACCAAATCCTGGACAACAATATCGTGGACGAGGACGCCAAACACAACGTAGTCAGAACTTTCGACTCAACTCCGAAAACAGCGCAGCTTTTCAGGAGAAAAAGGCTCAAGTTGATAAAAATCTCTTCTCTGATTTTGACGAGCTTAGCGAAGCCATTGAACGCTTAACCCTTGATGTTCAAAATCGAGCTGTTCAACTTCCTATTTCAACACGCGGCGTAGGCCTCACTTTGTATTCTACTGTACAACGAATTAATGCACAAGTTGATGCCCCAGTTCCACCAGGTAGCTCCATGTATCGTGTAGCTTTGGCAATGTTTGAAGAAAAGATGGAAATAGCCAATTCCGAGCGCAACCAGGCAGAGAATTCAGTACCTGGCTTTACTACTGCAAGACTTGGATGTGATCAGGCCAAGATGATTAAATCTAATTCAGTGCACTTAGCACCAATCACTGGCATAATAAATTGTGTAGGTAACTTTGAGTACGAGAAAACGAAGTATTATCCCGTTTTTACTGCTGTTACCACACCTCTAAATATACGTATCGCTACTTTACGTGAATATGTAACTAGGGCAGCTAATCCCCTCACTCCACTTCCAGATAGAATTCTGATGTATAATTTAAATTCAATTCCGTCCGCAATATGGGACTTTAACGAACCCGGCTCTCCCGTGCTGATGAATCCGGATGATGTTATACCACCGGAATATAATGATGATACCTTGATGGCTGATATCCGTAATACTGTTGGATATATCAGTCGTATCGAGAGGAAAATTCCAAAGTTCAGAGGTAACGTTAAGTATTCTGCTGAAGGTAATTCCAGCCAATTGGTATCTAAGAGAGATGCTCGAGAGCTGGCGATTGCCGTTTTTTTTATCCTGGCTACACGACAGACTTGCGATCTTCGTGTTATGTATGCTACGACAACATACAAGAGGGGACAGGATTGGTGACCACCGGATGCCGACATATTCTGTGTATGACCTGCGTGTAGGCTGGACAATAGCAAATGACCGTGAATTGCCAGTAAATTATTTTTACTGTCGTACGCAAACTGGGTTAGAGGATTTGGTGAGTTTATTATTGCATTTTTTATCTCTCACTGCGAAAACAAAATTATTCGTATAATTCAGTTTGTTTTTATAATATAATTTAAAAGAAAGCGTGCATCGCGCCCCCTACGCCACTGAATCGACATCCCTCCGCCTCTGGCCCTAACGCTAGCGAAGTAAGCGAAGTCAAGACAGTCGGCTACTAGATAACGCGCGGGGACCAGCTTAGCAATATTAATCTCTGAAATGTAATTATTTTCTGTAAATTCGTAACCTATTTTGTGTATTTAACAAACCCATTAATAAATTTAGTTACTTGCGAAGGTCGTTTTAACAGTAAAAACACATTACACCGAAATCCGGTTTATAATAAACTGGGGATTATCAGCCGGACAATTGTAGCAGGCCTATATGCAGAAAGGTACACATATATAATGCGAAGGTCTACAAGTATAGGCAACATGGAGTTGTAACTCAACGTTTAAAATCAGAGGTGGCCATGACTACGCAACTGAGCGGATTGTGTGGGTAATTCATGCGAGAATTTTATCCGACGCTTTTCCGGATAAGTCAAAATGTCTCTTCAAGATATGATTACTTTACTTAGCAATTCCCAGCAACGAGGACAGAACCGAGGACGCGGTCGAGGAAATTACCGTGGAAAATCACGAGGTTCTTTTTCCAATCAGCAATCATCACAACAACAACAGTTTGATATGCCACAAAATTTCATCCCACAACATGAGGTTCAGGCACCAAATCCTGGACAACAATATCGTGGACGAGGACGCCAAACACAACGTAGTCAGAACTTTCGGCTCAACTCCGAAAACAGCGCAGCTTTTCAGGAGAAAAAGGCTCAAGTTGATAAAAATCTCTTCTCTGATTTTGACGAGCTTAGCGAAGCCATTGAACGCTTAACCCTTGATGTTCAAAATCGAGCTGTTCAACTTCCTATTTCAACACGCGGCGTAGGCCTCACTTTGTATTCTACTGTACAACGAATTAATGCACAAGTTGATGCCCCAGTTCCACCAGTTAGCTCCATGTATCGTGTAGCTTTGGCAATGTTTGAAGAAAAGATGGAAATAGCCAATTCCGAGCGCAACCAGGCAGAGAATTCAGTACCTGGCTTTACTACTGCAAGACTTGGATGTGATCAGGCCAAGATGATTAAATCTAATTCAGTGCACTTAGCACCAATCACTGGCATAATAAATTGTGTAGGTAACTTTGAGTACGAGAAAACGAAGTATTATCCCGTTTTTACTGCTGTTACCACACCTCTAAATATACGTATCGCTACTTTACGTGAATATGTAACTAGGGCAGCTAATCCCCTCACTCCACTTCCAGATAGAATTCTGATGTATAATTTAAATTCAATTCCGTCCGCAATATGGGACTTTAACGAACCCGGCTCTCCCGTGCTGATGAATCCGGATGATGTTATGCCACCGGAATATAATGATGATACCTTGATGGCTGATATCCGTAATACTGTTGGATATATCAGTCGTATCGAGAGGAAAATTCCAAAGTTCAGAGGTAACGTTAAGTATTCTGCTGAAGGTAATTCCAGCCAATTGGTATCTAAGAGAGATGCTCGAGAGCTGGCGATTGCCGTTTTTTTTCATCCTGGCTACACGACAGACTTGCGATCTTCGTGTTATGTATGCTACGACAACATACAAGAGGGGACAGGATTGGTGACCACCGGATGCCGACATATTCTGTGTATGACCTGCGTGTAGGCTGGACAATAGCAAATGACCGTGAATTGCCAGTAAATTATTTTTACTGTCGTACGCAAACTGGGTTAGAGGATTTGGTGAGTTTATTATTGCATTTTTTATCTCTCACTGCGAAAACAAAATTATTCGTATAATTCAGTTTGTTTTTATAATATAATTTAAAAGGAAGCGTGTATCGCGCCCCCTACGCCACTGAATCGACATCCCTCCGCCACTGGCCCTAACGCTAGCGAAGTAAGCGAAGTCAAGACAGTCGGCTACTAGATAACGCGCGGGGACCAGCTTAGCAATATTAATCTCTGAAATGTAATTATTTTCTGTAAATTCGTAACCTATTTTGTGTATTTAACAAACCCATTAATAAATTTAGTTACTTGCGAAGGTCGTTTTAACAGTAAAAACACATTACACCGAAATCCGGTTTATAATAAACTGGGGATTATCAGCCGGACAATTGTAGCAGGCCTATATGCAGAAAGGTACACATATATAATGCGAAGGTCTACAAGTATAGGCAACATGGAGTTGTAACTCAACGTTTAAAATCAGAGGTGGCCATGACTACGCAACTGAGCGGATTGTGTGGGTAATTCATGCGAGAATTTTATCCGACGCTTTTCCGGATAAGTCAAAATGTCTCTTCAAGATATGATTACTTTACTTAGCAATTCCCAGCAACGAGGACAGAACCGAGGACGCGGTCGAGGAAATTACCGTGGAAAATCACGAGGTTCTTTTTCCAATCAGCAATCATCACAACAACAACAGTTTGATATGCCACAAAATTTCATCCCACAACATGAGGTTCAGGCACCAAATCCTGGACAACAATATCGTGGACGAGGACGCCAAACACAACGTAGTCAGAACTTTCGACTCAACTCCGAAAACAGCGCAGCTTTTCAGGAGAAAAAGGCTCAAGTTGATAAAAATCTCTTCTCTGATTTTGACGAGCTTAGCGAAGCCATTGAACGCTTAACCCTTGATGTTCAAAATCGAGCTGTTCAACTTCCTATTTCAACACGCGGCGTAGGCCTCACTTTGTATTCTACTGTACAACGAATTAATGCACAAGTTGATGCCCCAGTTCCACCAGGTAGCTCCATGTATCGTGTAGCTTTGGCAATGTTTGAAGAAAAGATGGAAATAGCCAATTCCGAGCGCAACCAGGCAGAGAATTCAGTACCTGGCTTTACTACTGCAAGACTTGGATGTGATCAGGCCAAGATGATTAAATCTAATTCAGTGCACTTAGCACCAATCACTGGCATAATAAATTGTGTAGGTAACTTTGAGTACGAGAAAACGAAGTATTATCCCGTTTTTACTGCTGTTACCACACCTCTAAATATACGTATCGCTACTTTACGTGAATATGTAACTAGGGCAGCTAATCCCCTCACTCCACTTCCAGATAGAATTCTGATGTATAATTTAAATTCAATTCCGTCCGCAATATGGGACTTTAACGAACCCGGCTCTCCCGTGCTGATGAATCCGGATGATGTTATACCACCGGAATATAATGATGATACCTTGATGGCTGATATCCGTAATACTGTTGGATATATCAGTCGTATCGAGAGGAAAATTCCAAAGTTCAGAGGTAACGTTAAGTATTCTGCTGAAGGTAATTCCAGCCAATTGGTATCTAAGAGAGATGCTCGAGAGCTGGCGATTGCCGTTTTTTTTGATCCTGGCTACACGACAGACTTGCGATCTTCGTGTTATGTATGCTACGACAACATACAAGAGGGGACAGGATTGGTGACCACCGGATGCCGACATATTCTGTGTATGACCTGCGTGTAGGCTGGACAATAGCAAATGACCGTGAATTGCCAGTAAATTATTTTTACTGTCGTACGCAAACTGGGTTAGAGGATTTGGTGAGTTTATTATTGCATTTTTTATCTCTCACTGCGAAAACAAAATTATTCGTATAATTCAGTTTGTTTTTATAATATAATTTAAAAGAAAGCGTGCATCGCGCCCCCTACGCCACTGAATCGACATCCCTCCGCCACTGGCCCTAACGCTAGCGAAGTAAGCGAAGTCAACACAGTCGGCTACTAGATAACGCGCGGGGACCAGCTTAGCAATATTAATCTCTGAAATGTAATTATTTTCTGTAAATTCGTAACCTATTTTGTGTATTTAACAAACCCATTAATAAATTTAGTTACTTGCGAAGGTCGTTTTAACAGTAAAAACACATTACACCGAAATCCGGTTTATAATAAACTGGGGATTATCAGCCGGACAATTGTAGCAGGCCTATATGCAGAAAGGTACACATATATAATGCGAAGGTCTACAAGTATAGGCAACATGGAGTTGTAACTCAACGTTTAAAATCAGAGGTGGCCATGACTACGCAACTGAGCGGATTGTGTGGGTAATTCATGCGAGAATTTTATCCGACGCTTTTCCGGATAAGTCAAAATGTCTCTTCAAGATATGATTACTTTACTTAGCAATTCCCAGCAACGAGGACAGAACCGAGGACGCGGTCGAGGAAATTACCGTGGAAAATCACGAGGTTCTTTTTCCAATCAGCAATCATCACAACAACAACAGTTTGATATGCCACAAAATTTCATCCCACAACATGAGGTTCAGGCACCAAATCCTGGACAACAATATCGTGGACGAGGACGCCAAACACAACGTAGTCAGAACTTTCGACTCAACTCCGAAAACAGCGCAGCTTTTCAGGAGAAAAAGGCTCAAGTTGATAAAAATCTCTTCTCTGATTTTGACGAGCTTAGCGAAGCCATTGAACGCTTAACCCTTGATGTTCAAAATCGAGCTGTTCAACTTCCTATTTCAACACGCGGCGTAGGCCTCACTTTGTATTCTACTGTACAACGAATTAATGCACAAGTTGATGCCCCAGTTCCACCAGTTAGCTCCATGTATCGTGTAGCTTTGGCAATGTTTGAAGAAAAGATGGAAATAGCCAATTCCGAGCGCAACCAGGCAGAGAATTCAGTACCTGGCTTTACTACTGCAAGACTTGGATGTGATCAGGCCAAGATGATTAAATCTAATTCAGTGCACTTAGCACCAATCACTGGCATAATAAATTGTGTAGGTAACTTTGAGTACGAGAAAACGAAGTATTATCCCGTTTTTACTGCTGTTACCACACCTCTAAATATACGTATCGCTACTTTACGTGAATATGTAACTAGGGCAGCTAATCCCCTCACTCCACTTCCAGATAGAATTCTGATGTATAATTTAAATTCAATTCCGTCCGCAATATGGGACTTTAACGAACCCGGCTCTCCCGTGCTGATGAATCCGGATGATGTTATGCCACCGGAATATAATGATGATACCTTGATGGCTGATATCCGTAATACTGTTGGATATATCAGTCGTATCGAGAGGAAAATTCCAAAGTTCAGAGGTAACGTTAAGTATTCTGCTGAAGGTAATTCCAGCCAATTGGTATCTAAGAGAGATGCTCGAGAGCTGGCGATTGCCGTTTTTTTTGATCCTGGCTACACGACAGACTTGCGATCTTCGTGTTATGTATGCTACGACAACATACAAGAGGGGACAGGATTGGTGACCACCGGATGCCGACATATTCTGTGTATGACCTGCGTGTAGGCTGGACAATAGCAAATGACCGTGAATTGCCAGTAAATTATTTTTACTGTCGTACGCAAACTGGGTAGAGGATTTGGTGAGTTTATTATTGCATTTTTTATCTCTCACTGCGAAAACAAAATTATTCGTATAATTCAGTTTGTTTTTATAATATAATTTAAAAGGAAGCGTGTATCGCGCCCCCTACGCCACTGAATCGACATCCCTCCGCCACTGGCCCTAACGCTAGCGAAGTAAGCGAAGTCAAGACAGTCGGCTACTAGATAACGCGCGGGGACCAGCTTAGCAATATTAATCTCTGAAATTAATTATTTTCTGTAAATTCGTAACCTATTTTGTGTATTTAACAAACCCATTAATAAATTTAGTTACTTGCGAAGGTCGTTTTAACAGTAAAAACACATTACACCGAAATCCGGTTTATAATAAACTGGGGATTATCAGCCGGACAATTGTAGCAGGCCTATATGCAGAAAGGTACACATATATAATGCGAAGGTCTACAAGTATAGGCAACATGGAGTTGTAACTCAACGTTTAAAATCAGAGGTGGCCATGACTACGCAACTGAGCGGATTGTGTGGGTAATTCATGCGAGAAGAGAGATGCTCGAGAGCTGGCGATTGCCGTTTTTTTTCATCCTGGCTACACGACAGACTTGCGATCTTCGTGTTATGTATGCTACGACAACATACAAGAGGGGACAGGATTGGTGACCACCGGATGCCGACATATTCTGTGTATGACCTGCGTGTAGGCTGGACAATAGCAAATGACCGTGAATTGCCAGTAAATTATTTTTACTGTCGTACGCAAACTGGGTTAGAGGATTTGGTGAGTTTATTATTGCATTTTTTATCTCTCACTGCGAAAACAAAATTATTCGTATAATTCAGTTTGTTTTTATAATATAATTTAAAAGAAAGCGTGCATCGCGCCCCCTACGCCACTGAATCGACATCCCTCCGCCACTGGCCCTAACGCTAGCGAAGTAAGCGAAGTCAAGACAGTCGGCTACTAGATAACGCGCGGGGACCAGCTTAGCAATATTAATCTCTGAAATGTAATTATTTTCTGTAAATTCGTAACCTATTTTGTGTATTCAACAAACCCATTAATAAATTTAGTTACTTGCGAAGGTCGTTTTAACAGTAAAAACACATTACACCGAAATCCGGTTTATAATAAACTGGGGATTATCAGCCGGACAATTGTAGCAGGCCTATATGCAGAAAGGTACACATATATAATGCGAAGGTCTAAAAGTATAGGCAACATGGAGTTGTAACTCAACGTTTAAAATCAGAGGTGGCCATGACTACGCAACTGAGCGGATTGTGTGGGTAATTCATGCGAGAAGAGAGATGCTCGAGAGCTGGCGATTGCCGTTTTTTTTCATCCTGGCTACACGACAGACTTGCGATCTTCGTGTTATGTATGCTACGACAGCATACAAGAGGGGACAGGATTGGTGACCACCGGATGCCGACATATTCTGTGTATGACCTGCGTGTAGGCTGGACAATAGCAAATGACCGTGAATTGCCAGTAAATTATTTTTACTGTCGTACGCAAACTGGGTTAGAGGATTTGGTGAGTTTATTATTGCATTTTTTATCTCTCACTGCGAAAACAAAATTATTCGTATAATTCAGTTTGTTTTTATAATATAATTTAAAAGGAAGCGTGTATCGCGCCCCCTACGCCACTGAATCGACATCCCTCCGCCACTGGCCCTAACGCTAGCGAAGTAAGCGAAGTCAAGACAGTCGGCTACTAGATAACGCGCGGGGACCAGCTTAGCAATATTAATCTCTGAAATGTAATTATTTTCTGTAAATTCGTAACCTATTTTGTGTATTTAACAAACCCATTAATAAATTTAGTTACTTGCGAAGGTCGTTTTAACAGTAAAAACACATTACACCGAAATCCGGTTTATAATAAACTGGGGATTATCAGCCGGACAATTGTAGCAGGCCTATATGCAGAAAGGTACACATATATAATGCGAAGGTCTACAAGTATAGGCAACATGGAGTTGTAACTCAACGTTTAAAATCAGAGGTGGCCATGACTACGCAACTGAGCGGATTGTGTGGGTAATTCATGCGAGAATTTTATCCGACGCTTTTCCGGATAAGTCAAAATGTCTCTTCAAGATATGATTACTTTACTTAGCAATTCCCAGCAACGAGGACAGAACCGAGGACGCGGTCGAGGAAATTACCGTGGAAAATCACGAGGTTCTTTTTCCAATCAGCAATCATCACAACAACAACAGTTTGATATGCCACAAAATTTCATCCCACAACATGAGGTTCAGGCACCAAATCCTGGACAACAATATCGTGGACGAGGACGCCAAACACAACGTAGTCAGAACTTTCGACTCAACTCCGAAAACAGCGCAGCTTTTCAGGAGAAAAAGGCTCAAGTTGATAAAAATCTCTTCTCTGATTTTGACGAGCTTAGCGAAGCCATTGAACGCTTAACCCTTGATGTTCAAAATCGAGCTGTTCAACTTCCTATTTCAACACGCGGCGTAGGCCTCACTTTGTATTCTACTGTACAACGAATTAATGCACAAGTTGATGCCCCAGTTCCACCAGGTAGCTCCATGTATCGTGTAGCTTTGGCAATGTTTGAAGAAAAGATGGAAATAGCCAATTCCGAGCGCAACCAGGCAGAGAATTCAGTACCTGGCTTTACTACTGCAAGACTTGGATGTGATCAGGCCAAGATGATTAAATCTAATTCAGTGCACTTAGCACCAATCACTGGCATAATAAATTGTGTAGGTAACTTTGAGTACGAGAAAACGAAGTATTATCCCGTTTTTACTGCTGTTACCACACCTCTAAATATACGTATCGCTACTTTACGTGAATATGTAACTAGGGCAGCTAATCCCCTCACTCCACTTCCAGATAGAATTCTGATGTATAATTTAAATTCAATTCCGTCCGCAATATGGGACTTTAACGAACCCGGCTCTCCCGTGCTGATGAATCCGGATGATGTTATACCACCGGAATATAATGATGATACCTTGATGGCTGATATCCGTAATACTGTTGGATATATCAGTCGTATCGAGAGGAAAATTCCAAAGTTCAGAGGTAACGTTAAGTATTCTGCTGAAGGTAATTCCAGCCAATTGGTATCTAAGAGAGATGCTCGAGAGCTGGCGATTGCCGTTTTTTTTCATCCTGGCTACACGACAGACTTGCGATCTTCGTGTTATGTATGCTACGACAACATACAAGAGGGGACAGGATTGGTGACCACCGGATGCCGACATATTCTGTGTATGACCTGCGTGTAGGCTGGACAATAGCAAATGACCGTGAATTGCCAGTAAATTATTTTTACTGTCGTACGCAAACTGGGTTAGAGGATTTGGTGAGTTTATTATTGCATTTTTTATCTCTCACTGCGAAAACAAAATTATTCGTATAATTCAGTTTGTTTTTATAATATAATTTAAAAGGAAGCGTGTATCGCGCCCCCTACGCCACTGAATCGACATCCCTCCGCCACTGGCCCTAACGCTAGCGAAGTAAGCGAAGTCAAGACAGTCGGCTACTAGATAACGCGCGGGGACCAGCTTAGCAATATTAATCTCTGAAATGTAATTATTTTCTGTAAATTCGTAACCTATTTTGTGTATTTAACAAACCCATTAATAAATTTAGTTACTTGCGAATGTCGTTTTAACAGTAAAAACACATTACACCGAAATCCGGTTTATAATAAACTGGGGATTATCAGCCGGACAATTGTAGCAGGCCTATATGCAGAAAGGTACACATATATAATGCGAAGGTCTAAAAGTATAGGCAACATGGAGTTGTAACTCAACGTTTAAAATCAGAGGTGGCCATGACTACGCAACTGAGCGGATTGTGTGGGTAATTCATGCGAGAAGAGAGATGCTCGAGAGCTGGCGATTGCCGTTTTTTTTCATCCTGGCTACACGACAGACTTGCGATCTTCGTGTTATGTATGCTACGACAACATACAAGAGGGGACAGGATTGGTGACCACCGGATGCCGACATATTCTGTGTATGACCTGCGTGTAGGCTGGACAATAGCAAATGACCGTGAATTGCCAGTAAATTATTTTTACTGTCGTACGCAAACTGGGTTAGAGGATTTGGTGAGTTTATTATTGCATTTTTTATCTCTCACTGCGAAAACAAAATTATTCGTATAATTCAGTTTGTTTTTATAATATAATTTAAAAGGAAGCGTGTATCGCGCCCCCTACGCCACTGAATCGACATCCCTCCGCCACTGGCCCTAACGCTAGCGAAGTAAGCGAAGTCAAGACAGTCGGCTACTAGATAACGCGCGGGGACCAGCTTAGCAATATTAATCTCTGAAATGTAATTATTTTCTGTAAATTCGTAACCTATTTTGTGTATTTAACAAACCCATTAATAAATTTAGTTACTTGCGAAGGTCGTTTTAACAGTAAAAACACATTACACCGAAATCCGGTTTATAATAAACTGGGGATTATCAGCCGGACAATTGTAGCAGGCCTATATGCAGAAAGGTACACATATATAATGCGAAGGTCTACAAGTATAGGCAACATGGAGTTGTAACTCAACGTTTAAAATCAGAGGTGGCCATGACTACGCAACTGAGCGGATTGTGTGGGTAATTCATGCGAGAATTTTATCCGACGCTTTTCCGGATAAGTCAAAATGTCTCTTCAAGATATGATTACTTTACTTAGCAATTCCCAGCAACGAGGACAGAACCGAGGACGCGGTCGAGGAAATTACCGTGGAAAATCACGAGGTTCTTTTTCCAATCAGCAATCATCACAACAACAACAGTTTGATATGCCACAAAATTTCATCCCACAACATGAGGTTCAGGCACCAAATCCTGGACAACAATATCGTGGACGAGGACGCCAAACACAACGTAGTCAGAACTTTCGACTCAACTCCGAAAACAGCGCAGCTTTTCAGGAGAAAAAGGCTCAAGTTGATAAAAATCTCTTCTCTGATTTTGACGAGCTTAGCGAAGCCATTGAACGCTTAACCCTTGATGTTCAAAATCGAGCTGTTCAACTTCCTATTTCAACACGCGGCGTAGGCCTCACTTTGTATTCTACTGTACAACGAATTAATGCACAAGTTGATGCCCCAGTTCCACCAGGTAGCTCCATGTATCGTGTAGCTTTGGCAATGTTTGAAGAAAAGATGGAAATAGCCAATTCCGAGCGCAACCAGGCAGAGAATTCAGTACCTGGCTTTACTACTGCAAGACTTGGATGTGATCAGGCCAAGATGATTAAATCTAATTCAGTGCACTTAGCACCAATCACTGGCATAATAAATTGTGTAGGTAACTTTGAGTACGAGAAAACGAAGTATTATCCCGTTTTTACTGCTGTTACCACACCTCTAAATATACGTATCGCTACTTTACGTGAATATGTAACTAGGGCAGCTAATCCCCTCACTCCACTTCCAGATAGAATTCTGATGTATAATTTAAATTCAATTCCGTCCGCAATATGGGACTTTAACGAACCCGGCTCTCCCGTGCTGATGAATCCGGATGATGTTATACCACCGGAATATAATGATGATACCTTGATGGCTGATATCCGTAATACTGTTGGATATATCAGTCGTATCGAGAGGAAAATTCCAAAGTTCAGAGGTAACGTTAAGTATTCTGCTGAAGGTAATTCCAGCCAATTGGTATCTAAGAGAGATGCTCGAGAGCTGGCGATTGCCGTTTTTTTTCATCCTGGCTACACGACAGACTTGCGATCTTCGTGTTATGTATGCTACGACAACATACAAGAGGGGACAGGATTGGTGACCACCGGATGCCGACATATTCTGTGTATGACCTGCGTGTAGGCTGGACAATAGCAAATGACCGTGAATTGCCAGTAAATTATTTTTACTGTCGTACGCAAACTGGGTTAGAGGATTTGGTGAGTTTATTATTGCATTTTTTATCTCTCACTGCGAAAACAAAATTATTCGTATAATTCAGTTTGTTTTTATAATATAATTTAAAAGGAAGCGTGTATCGCGCCCCCTACGCCACTGAATCGACATCCCTCCGCCACTGGCCCTAACGCTAGCGAAGTAAGCGAAGTCAAGACAGTCGGCTACTAGATAACGCGCGGGGACCAGCTTAGCAATATTAATCTCTGAAATGTAATTATTTTCTGTAAATTCGTAACCTATTTTGTGTATTTAACAAACCCATTAATAAATTTAGTTACTTGCGAATGTCGTTTTAACAGTAAAAACACATTACACCGAAATCCGGTTTATAATAAACTGGGGATTATCAGCCGGACAATTGTAGCAGGCCTATATGCAGAAAGGTACACATATATAATGCGAAGGTCTAAAAGTATAGGCAACATGGAGTTGTAACTCAACGTTTAAAATCAGAGGTGGCCATGACTACGCAACTGAGCGGATTGTGTGGGTAATTCATGCGAGAAGAGAGATGCTCGAGAGCTGGCGATTGCCGTTTTTTTTCATCCTGGCTACACGACAGACTTGCGATCTTCGTGTTATGTATGCTACGACAACATACAAGAGGGGACAGGATTGGTGACCACCGGATGCCGACATATTCTGTGTATGACCTGCGTGTAGGCTGGACAATAGCAAATGACCGTGAATTGCCAGTAAATTATTTTTACTGTCGTACGCAAACTGGGTTAGAGGATTTGGTGAGTTTATTATTGCATTTTTTATCTCTCACTGCGAAAACAAAATTATTCGTATAATTCAGTTTGTTTTTATAATATAATTTAAAAGAAAGCGTGCATCGCGCCCCCTACGCCACTGAATCGACATCCCTCCGCCACTGGCCCTAACGCTAGCGAAGTAAGCGAAGTCAACACAGTCGGCTACTAGATAACGCGCGGGGACCAGCTTAGCAATATTAATCTCTGAAATGTAATTATTTTCTGTAAATTCGTAACCTATTTTGTGTATTTAACAAACCCATTAATAAATTTAGTTACTTGCGAAGGTCGTTTTAACAGTAAAAACACATTACACCGAAATCCGGTTTATAATAAACTGGGGATTATCAGCCGGACAATTGTAGCAGGCCTATATGCAGAAAGGTACACATATATAATGCGAAGGTCTACAAGTATAGGCAACATGGAGTTGTAACTCAACGTTTAAAATCAGAGGTGGCCATGACTACGCAACTGAGCGGATTGTGTGGGTAATTCATGCGAGAATTTTATCCGACGCTTTTCCGGATAAGTCAAAATGTCTCTTCAAGATATGATTACTTTACTTAGCAATTCCCAGCAACGAGGACAGAACCGAGGACGCGGTCGAGGAAATTACCGTGGAAAATCACGAGGTTCTTTTTCCAATCAGCAATCATCACAACAACAACAGTTTGATATGCCACAAAATTTCATCCCACAACATGAGGTTCAGGCACCAAATCCTGGACAACAATATCGTGGACGAGGACGCCAAACACAACGTAGTCAGAACTTTCGACTCAACTCCGAAAACAGCGCAGCTTTTCAGGAGAAAAAGGCTCAAGTTGATAAAAATCTCTTCTCTGATTTTGACGAGCTTAGCGAAGCCATTGAACGCTTAACCCTTGATGTTCAAAATCGAGCTGTTCAACTTCCTATTTCAACACGCGGCGTAGGCCTCACTTTGTATTCTACTGTACAACGAATTAATGCACAAGTTGATGCCCCAGTTCCACCAGTTAGCTCCATGTATCGTGTAGCTTTGGCAATGTTTGAAGAAAAGATGGAAATAGCCAATTCCGAGCGCAACCAGGCAGAGAATTCAGTACCTGGCTTTACTACTGCAAGACTTGGATGTGATCAGGCCAAGATGATTAAATCTAATTCAGTGCACTTAGCACCAATCACTGGCATAATAAATTGTGTAGGTAACTTTGAGTACGAGAAAACGAAGTATTATCCCGTTTTTACTGCTGTTACCACACCTCTAAATATACGTATCGCTACTTTACGTGAATATGTAACTAGGGCAGCTAATCCCCTCACTCCACTTCCAGATAGAATTCTGATGTATAATTTAAATTCAATTCCGTCCGCAATATGGGACTTTAACGAACCCGGCTCTCCCGTGCTGATGAATCCGGATGATGTTATGCCACCGGAATATAATGATGATACCTTGATGGCTGATATCCGTAATACTGTTGGATATATCAGTCGTATCGAGAGGAAAATTCCAAAGTTCAGAGGTAACGTTAAGTATTCTGCTGAAGGTAATTCCAGCCAATTGGTATCTAAGAGAGATGCTCGAGAGCTGGCGATTGCCGTTTTTTTTTATCCTGGCTACACGACAGACTTGCGATCTTCGTGTTATGTATGCTACGACAACATACAAGAGGGGACAGGATTGGTGACCACCGGATGCCGACATATTCTGTGTATGACCTGCGTGTAGGCTGGACAATAGCAAATGACCGTGAATTGCCAGTAAATTATTTTTACTGTCGTACGCAAACTGGGTAGAGGATTTGGTGAGTTTATTATTGCATTTTTTATCTCTCACTGCGAAAACAAAATTATTCGTATAATTCAGTTTGTTTTTATAATATAATTTAAAAGGAAGCGTGTATCGCGCCCCCTACGCCACTGAATCGACATCCCTCCGCCACTGGCCCTAACGCTAGCGAAGTAAGCGAAGTCAAGACAGTCGGCTACTAGATAACGCGCGGGGACCAGCTTAGCAATATTAATCTCTGAAATTAATTATTTTCTGTAAATTCGTAACCTATTTTGTGTATTTAACAAACCCATTAATAAATTTAGTTACTTGCGAAGGTCGTTTTAACAGTAAAAACACATTACACCGAAATCCGGTTTATAATAAACTGGGGATTATCAGCCGGACAATTGTAGCAGGCCTATATGCAGAAAGGTACACATATATAATGCGAAGGTCTACAAGTATAGGCAACATGGAGTTGTAACTCAACGTTTAAAATCAGAGGTGGCCATGACTACGCAACTGAGCGGATTGTGTGGGTAATTCATGCGAGAAGAGAGATGCTCGAGAGCTGGCGATTGCCGTTTTTTTTCATCCTGGCTACACGACAGACTTGCGATCTTCGTGTTATGTATGCTACGACAACATACAAGAGGGGACAGGATTGGTGACCACCGGATGCCGACATATTCTGTGTATGACCTGCGTGTAGGCTGGACAATAGCAAATGACCGTGAATTGCCAGTAAATTATTTTTACTGTCGTACGCAAACTGGGTTAGAGGATTTGGTGAGTTTATTATTGCATTTTTTATCTCTCACTGCGAAAACAAAATTATTCGTATAATTCAGTTTGTTTTTATAATATAATTTAAAAGAAAGCGTGCATCGCGCCCCCTACGCCACTGAATCGACATCCCTCCGCCACTGGCCCTAACGCTAGCGAAGTAAGCGAAGTCAAGACAGTCGGCTACTAGATAACGCGCGGGGACCAGCTTAGCAATATTAATCTCTGAAATGTAATTATTTTCTGTAAATTCGTAACCTATTTTGTGTATTCAACAAACCCATTAATAAATTTAGTTACTTGCGAAGGTCGTTTTAACAGTAAAAACACATTACACCGAAATCCGGTTTATAATAAACTGGGGATTATCAGCCGGACAATTGTAGCAGGCCTATATGCAGAAAGGTACACATATATAATGCGAAGGTCTAAAAGTATAGGCAACATGGAGTTGTAACTCAACGTTTAAAATCAGAGGTGGCCATGACTACGCAACTGAGCGGATTGTGTGGGTAATTCATGCGAGAAGAGAGATGCTCGAGAGCTGGCGATTGCCGTTTTTTTTTCATCCTGGCTACACGACAGACTTGCGATCTTCGTGTTATGTATGCTACGACAGCATACAAGAGGGGACAGGATTGGTGACCACCGGATGCCGACATATTCTGTGTATGACCTGCGTGTAGGCTGGACAATAGCAAATGACCGTGAATTGCCAGTAAATTATTTTTACTGTCGTACGCAAACTGGGTTAGAGGATTTGGTGAGTTTATTATTGCATTTTTTATCTCTCACTGCGAAAACAAAATTATTCGTATAATTCAGTTTGTTTTTATAATATAATTTAAAAGGAAGCGTGTATCGCGCCCCCTACGCCACTGAATCGACATCCCTCCGCCACTGGCCCTAACGCTAGCGAAGTAAGCGAAGTCAAGACAGTCGGCTACTAGATAACGCGCGGGGACCAGCTTAGCAATATTAATCTCTGAAATGTAATTATTTTCTGTAAATTCGTAACCTATTTTGTGTATTTAACAAACCCATTAATAAATTTAGTTACTTGCGAAGGTCGTTTTAACAGTAAAAACACATTACACCGAAATCCGGTTTATAATAAACTGGGGATTATCAGCCGGACAATTGTAGCAGGCCTATATGCAGAAAGGTACACATATATAATGCGAAGGTCTACAAGTATAGGCAACATGGAGTTGTAACTCAACGTTTAAAATCAGAGGTGGCCATGACTACGCAACTGAGCGGATTGTGTGGGTAATTCATGCGAGAAGAGAGATGCTCGAGAGCTGGCGATTGCCGTTTTTTTTTCATCCTGGCTACACGACAGACTTGCGATCTTCGTGTTATGTATGCTACGACAACATACAAGAGGGGACAGGATTGGTGACCACCGGATGCCGACATATTCTGTGTATGACCTGCGTGTAGGCTGGACAATAGCAAATGACCGTGAATTGCCAGTAAATTATTTTACTGTCGTACGCAAACTGGGTTAGAGGATTTGGTGAGTTTATTATTGCATTTTTTATCTCTCACTGCGAAAACAAAATTATTCGTATAATTCAGTTTGTTTTTATAATATAATTTAAAAGGAAGCGTGTATCGCGCCCCCTACGCCACTGAATCGACATCCCTCCGCCACTGGCCCTAACGCTAGCGAAGTAAGCGAAGTCAAGACAGTCGGCTACTAGATAACGCGCGGGGACCAGCTTAGCAATATTAATCTCTGAAATGTAATTATTTTCTGTAAATTCGTAACCTATTTTGTGTATTTAACAAACCCATTAATAAATTTAGTTACTTGCGAAGGTCGTTTTAACAGTAAAAACACATTACAACCGAAATCCGGTTTATAATAAACTGGGGATTATCAGCCGGACAATTGTAGCAGGCCTATATGCAGAAAGGTACACATATATAATGCGAAGGTCTACAAGTATAGGCAACATGGAGTTGTAACTCAACGTTTAAAATCAGAGGTGGCCATGACTACGCAACTGAGCGGATTGTGTGGGTAATTCATGCGAGAAGAGAGATGCTCGAGAGCTGGCGATTGCCGTTTTTTTTTCATCCTGGCTACACGACAGACTTGCGATCTTCGTGTTATGTATGCTACGACAACATACAAGAGGGGACAGGATTGGTGACCACCGGATGCCGACATATTCTGTGTATGACCTGCGTGTAGGCTGGACAATAGCAAATGACCGTGAATTGCCAGTAAATTATTTTTACTGTCGTACGCAAACTGGGTTAGAGGATTTGGTGAGTTTATTACTGCATTTTTTATCTCTCACTGCGAAAACAAAATTATTCGTATAATTCAGTTTGTTTTTATAATATAATTTAAAAGGATGCGTGTATCGCGCCCCCTACGCCACTGAATCGACATCCCTCCGCCACTGGCCCTAACGCTAGCGAAGTAAGCGAAGTCAAGACAGTCGGCTACTAGATAACGCGCGGGGACCAGCTTAGCAATATTAATCTCTGAAATGTAATTATTTTCTGTAAATTCGTAACCTATTTTGTGTATTTAACAAACCCATTAATAAATTTAGTTACTTGCGAAGGTCGTTTTAACAGTAAAAACACATTACAACCGAAATCCGGTTTATAATAAACTGGGGATTATCAGCCGGACAATTGTAGCAGGCCTATATGCAGAAAGGTACACATATATAATGCGAAGGTCTACAAGTATAGGCAACATGGAGTTGTAACTCAACGTTTAAAATCAGAGGTGGCCATGACTACGCAACTGAGCGGATTGTGTGGGTAATTCATGCGAGAAGAGAGATGCTCGAGAGCTGGCGATTGCCGTTTTTTTTTCATCCTGGCTACACGACAGACTTGCGATCTTCGTGTTATGTATGCTACGACAACATACAAGAGGGGACAGGATTGGTGACCACCGGATGCCGACATATTCTGTGTATGACCTGCGTGTAGGCTGGACAATAGCAAATGACCGTGAATTGCCAGTAAATTATTTTTACTGTCGTACGCAAACTGGGTTAGAGGATTTGGTGAGTTTATTATTGCATTTTTTATCTCTCACTGCGAAAACAAAATTATTCGTATAATTCAGTTTGTTTTTATAATATAATTTAAAAGGAAGCGTGTATCGCGCCCCCTACGCCACTGAATCGACATCCCTCCGCCACTGGCCCTAACGCTAGCGAAGTAAGCGAAGTCAAGACAGTCGGCTACTAGATAACGCGCGGGGACCAGCTTAGCAATATTAATCTCTGAAATGTAATTATTTTCTGTAAATTCGTAACCTATTTTGTGTATTTAACAAACCCATTAATAAATTTAGTTACTTGCGAAGGTCGTTTTAACAGTAAAAACACATTACACCGAAATCCGGTTTATAATAAACTGGGGATTATCAGCCGGACAATTGTAGCAGGCCTATATGCAGAAAGGTACACATATATAATGCGAAGGTCTACAAGTATAGGCAACATGGAGTTGTAACTCAACGTTTAAAATCAGAGGTGGCCATGACTACGCAACTGAGCGGATGTGTGGGTAATTCATGCGAGAAGAGAGATGCTCGAGAGCTGGCGATTGCCGTTTTTTTTCATCCTGGCTACACGACAGACTTGCGATCTTCGTGTTATGTATGCTACGACAACATACAAGAGGGGACAGGATTGGTGACCACCGGATGCCGACATATTCTGTGTATGACCTGCGTGTAGGCTGGACAATAGCAAATGACCGTGAATTGCCAGTAAATTATTTTTTACTGTCGTACGCAAACTGGGTTAGAGGATTTGGTGAGTTTATTATTGCATTTTTATCTCTCACTGCGAAAACAAAATTATTCGTATAATTCAGTTTGTTTTTATAATATAATTTAAAAGGAAGCGTGTATCGCGCCCCCTACGCCACTGAATCGACATCCCTCCGCCACTGGCCCTAACGCTAGCGAAGTAAGCGAAGTCAAGACAGTCGGCTACTAGATAACGCGCGGGGACCAGCTTAGCAATATTAATCTCTGAAATGTAATTATTTTCTGTAAATTCGTAACCTATTTTGTGTATTTAACAAACCCATTAATAAATTTTAGTTACTTGCGAAGGTCGTTTTAACAGTAAAAACACATTACACGAAATCCGGTTATAATAAACTGGGGATTATCAGCCGGACAATTGTAGCAGGCCTATATGCAGAAAGGTACACATATATAATTGCGAAGGTCTACAAGTATAGGCAACATGGAGTTGTAACTCAACGTTTAAAATCAGAGGTGGCCATGACTACGCAACTGAGCGGATTGTGTGGGTAATTCATGCGAGAATTTTATCCGACGCTTTTCCGGATAAGTCAAAATGTCTCTTCAAGATATGATTACTTTACTTAGCAATTCCCAGCAACGAGGACAGAACCGAGGACGCGGTCGAGGAAATTACCGTGGAAAATCACGAGGTTCTTTTTCCAATCAGCAATCATCACAACAACAACAGTTTGATATGCCACAAAATTTCATCCCACAACATGAGGTTCAGGCACCAAATCTGGACAACAATATCGTGGACGAGGACGCCAAACACAACGTAGTCAGAACTTTCGACTCAACTCCGAAAACAGCGCAGCTTTTCAGGAGAAAAAGGCTCAAGTTGATAAAAATCTCTTCTCTGATTTTGACGAGCTTAGCGAAGCCATTGAACGCTTAACCCTTGATGTTCAAAATCGAGCTGTTCAACTTCTATTTCAACACGCGGCGTAGGCCTCACTTTGTATTCTACTGTACAACGAATTAATGCACAAGTTGATGCCCCAGTTCCACCAGTTAGCTCCATGTATCGTGTAGCTTTGGCAATGTTTGAAGAAAAGATGGAAATAGCCAATTCCGAGCGCAACCAGGCAGAGAATTCAGTACCTGGCTTTACTACTGCAAGACTTGGATGTGATCAGGCCAAGATGATTAAATCTAATTCAGTGCACTTAGCACCAATCACTGCATAATAAATTGTGTAGGTAACTTTGAGTACGAGAAACGAAGTATTATCCCGTTTTTACTGCTGTTACCACACCTCTAAATATACGTATCGCTACTTTACGTGAATATGTAACTAGGGCAGCTAATCCCCTCACTCCACTTCCAGATAGAATTCTGATGTATAATTTAAATTCAATTCCGTCCGCAATATGGGACTTTAACGAACCCGGCTCTCCGTGCTGATGAATCCGGATGATGTTATGCCACCGGAATATAATGATGATACCTTGATGGCTGATATCCGTAATACTGTTGGATATATCAGTCGTATCGAGAGGAAATTCCAAAGTTCAGAGGTAACGTTAAGTATTCTGCTGAAGGTAATTCCAGCCAATTGGTATCTAAGAGAGATGCTCGAGAGCTGGCGATTGCCGTTTTTTTTCATCCTGGCTACACGACAGACTTGCGATCTTCGTGTTATGTATGCTACGACAACATACAAGAGGGGACAGGATTGGTGACCACCGGATGCCGACATATTCTGTGTATGACCTGCGTGTAGGCTGGACAATAGCAAATGACCGTGAATTGCCAGTAAATTATTTTTACTGTCGTACGCAAACTGGGTTAGAGGATTTGGTGAGTTTATTATTGCATTTTTTATCTCTCACTGCGAAAACAAAATTATTCGTATAATTCAGTTTGTTTTTATAATATAATTTAAAAGGAAGCGTGTATCGCGCCCCCTACGCCACTGAATCGACATCCCTCCGCCACTGGCCCTAACGCTAGCGAAGTAAGCGAAGTCAAGACAGTCGGCTACTAGATAACGCGCGGGGACCAGCTTAGCAATATTAATCTCTGAAATGTAATTATTTTCTGTAAATTCGTAACCTATTTTGTGTATTTAACAAACCCATTAATAAATTTAGTTACTTGCGAAGGTCGTTTAACAGTAAAACACATTACACCGAAATCCGGTTTAAAATAAACTGGGGATTATCAGCCGACAATTGTAGCAGGCCTATATGCAGAAAGGTACACATATATAATGCGAAGGTCTAAAAGTATAGGCAACATGGAGTTGTAACTCAACGTTAAAATCAGAGGTGGCCATGACTACGCAACTGAGCGGATTGTGTGGGTAATTCATGCGAGAAGAGAGATGCTCGAGAGCTGGCGATTGCCGTTTTTTTTCATCCTGGCTACACGACAGACTTGCGATCTTCGTGTTATGTATGCTACGACAACATACAAGAGGGGACAGGATTGGTGACCACCGGATGCCGACATATTCTGTGTATGACCTGCGTGTAGGCTGGACAATAGCAAATGACCGTGAATTGCCAGTAAATTATTTTTACTGTCGTACGCAAACTGGTTAGAGGATTTGGTGAGTTTATTATTGCATTTTTTATCTCTCACTGCGAAAACAAAATTATTCGTATAATTCAGTTGTTTTTATAATATAATTTAAAAGAAAGCGTGCATCGCGCCCCCTACGCCACTGAATCGACATCCCTCCGCCACTGGCCCTAACGCTAGCGAAGTAAGCGAAGTCAAGACAGTCGGCTACTAGATAACGCGCGGGGACCAGCTTAGCAATATTAATCTCTGAAATGTAATTATTTTCTGTAAATTCGTAACCTATTTTGTGTATTTAACAAACCCATTAATAAATTTAGTTACTTGCGAAGGTCGTTTTAACAGTAAAAACACATTACACCGAAATCCGGTTTATAATAAACTGGGGATTATCAGCCGGACAATTGTAGCAGGCCTATATGCAGAAAGGTACACATATATAATGCGAAGGTCTACAAGTATAGGCAACATGGAGTTGTAACTCAACGTTTAAAATCAGAGGTGGCCATGACTACGCAACTGAGCGGATTGTGTGGGTAATTCATGCGAGAAGAGAGATGCTCGAGAGCTGGCGATTGCCGTTTTTTTTTCATCCTGGCTACACGACAGACTTGCGATCTTCGTGTTATGTATGCTACGACAACATACAAGAGGGGACAGGATTGGTGACCACCGGATGCCGACATATTCTGTGTATGACCTGCGTGTAGGCTGGACAATAGCAAATGACCGTGAATTGCCAGTAAATTATTTTTACTGTCGTACGCAAACTGGGTTAGAGGATTTGGTGAGTTTATTATTGCATTTTTTATCTCTCACTGCGAAAACAAAATTATTCGTATAATTCAGTTTGTTTTTATAATATAATTTAAAAGGAAGCGTGTATCGCGCCCCCTACGCCACTGAATCGACATCCCTCCGCCACTGGCCCTAACGCTAGCGAAGTAAGCGAAGTCAAGACAGTCGGCTACTAGATAACGCGCGGGGACCAGCTTAGCAATATTAATCTCTGAAATGTAATTATTTTCTGTAAATTCGTAACCTATTTTGTGTATTTAACAAACCCATTAATAAATTTAGTTACTTGCGAAGGTCGTTTTAACAGTAAAAACACATTACACCGAAATCCGGTTTATAATAAACTGGGGATTATCAGCCGGACAATTGTAGCAGGCCTATATGCAGAAAGGTACACATATATAATGCGAAGGTCTACAAGTATAGGCAACATGGAGTTGTAACTCAACGTTTAAAATCAGAGGTGGCCATGACTACGCAACTGAGCGGATTGTGTGGGTAATTCATGCGAGAAGAGAGATGCTCGAGAGCTGGCGATTGCCGTTTTTTTTTCATCCTGGCTACACGACAGACTTGCGATCTTCGTGTTATGTATGCTACGACAACATACAAGAGGGGACAGGATTGGTGACCACCGGATGCCGACATATTCTGTGTATGACCTGCGTGTAGGCTGGACAATAGCAAATGACCGTGAATTGCCAGTAAATTATTTTTACTGTCGTACGCAAACTGGGTTAGAGGATTTGGTGAGTTTATTATTGCATTTTTTATCTCTCACTGCGAAAACAAAATTATTCGTATAATTCAGTTTGTTTTTATAATATAATTTAAAAGGAAGCGTGTATCGCGCCCCCTACGCCACTGAATCGACATCCCTCCGCCACTGGCCCTAACGCTAGCGAAGTAAGCGAAGTCAAGACAGTCGGCTACTAGATAACGCGCGGGGACCAGCTTAGCAATATTAATCTCTGAAATGTAATTATTTTCTGTAAATTCGTAACCTATTTTGTGTATTTAACAAACCCATTAATAAATTTAGTTACTTGCGAAGGTCGTTTTAACAGTAAAAACACATTACACCGAAATCCGGTTTATAATAAACTGGGGATTATCAGCCGGACAATTGTAGCAGGCCTATATGCAGAAAGGTACACATATATAATGCGAAGGTCTACAAGTATAGGCAACATGGAGTTGTAACTCAACGTTTAAAATCAGAGGTGGCCATGACTACGCAACTGAGCGGATTGTGTGGGTAATTCATGCGAGAATTTTATCCGACGCTTTTCCGGATAAGTCAAAATGTCTCTTCAAGATATGATTACTTTACTTAGCAATTCCCAGCAACGAGGACAGAACCGAGGACGCGGTCGAGGAAATTACCGTGGAAAATCACGAGGTTCTTTTTCCAATCAGCAATCATCACAACAACAACAGTTTGATATGCCACAAAATTTCATCCCACAACATGAGGTTCAGGCACCAAATCCTGGACAACAATATCGTGGACGAGGACGCCAAACACAACGTAGTCAGAACTTTCGACTCAACTCCGAAAACAGCGCAGCTTTTCAGGAGAAAAAGGCTCAAGTTGATAAAAATCTCTTCTCTGATTTTGACGAGCTTAGCGAAGCCCTTGAACGCTTAACCCTTGATGTTCAAAATCGAGCTGTTCAACTTCCTATTTCAACACGCGGCGTAGGCCTCACTTTGTATTCTACTGTACAACGAATTAATGCACAAGTTGATGCCCCAGTTCCACCAGTTAGCTCCATGTATCGTGTAGCTTTGGCAATGTTTGAAGAAAAGATGGAAATAGCCAATTCCGAGCGCAACCAGGCAGAGAATTCAGTACCTGGCTTTACTACTGCAAGACTTGGATGTGATCAGGCCAAGATGATTAAATCTAATTCAGTGCACTTAGCACCAATCACTGGCATAATAAATTGTGTAGGTAACTTTGAGTACGAGAAAACGAAGTATTATCCCGTTTTTACTGCTGTTACCACACCTCTAAATATACGTATCGCTACTTTACGTGAATATGTAACTAGGGCAGCTAATCCCCTCACTCCACTTCCAGATAGAATTCTGATGTATAATTTAAATTCAATTCCGTCCGCAATATGGGACTTTAACGAACCCGGCTCTCCCGTGCTGATGAATCCGGATGATGTTATGCCACCGGAATATAATGATGATACCTTGATGGCTGATATCCGTAATACTGTTGGATATATCAGTCGTATCGAGAGGAAAATTCCAAAGTTCAGAGGTAACGTTAAGTATTCTGCTGAAGGTAATTCCAGCCAATTGGTATCTAAGAGAGATGCTCGAGAGCTGGCGATTGCCGTTTTTTTTCATCCTGGCTACACGACAGACTTGCGATCTTCGTGTTATGTATGCTACGACAACATACAAGAGGGGACAGGATTGGTGACCACCGGATGCCGACATATTCTGTGTATGACCTGCGTGTAGGCTGGACAATAGCAAATGACCGTGAATTGCCAGTAAATTATTTTTACTGTCGTACGCAAACTGGGTTAGAGGATTTGGTGAGTTTATTATTGCATTTTTTATCTCTCACTGCGAAAACAAAATTATTCGTATAATTCAGTTTGTTTTTATAATATAATTTAAAAGGAAGCGTGTATCGCGCCCCCTACGCCACTGAATCGACATCCCTCCGCCACTGGCCCTAACGCTAGCGAAGTAAGCGAAGTCAAGACAGTCGGCTACTAGATAACGCGCGGGGACCAGCTTAGCAATATTAATCTCTGAAATGTAATTATTTTCTGTAAATTCGTAACCTATTTTGTGTATTTAACAAACCCATTAATAAATTTAGTTACTTGCGAAGGTCGTTTTAACAGTAAAAACACATTACACCGAAATCCGGTTTAAAATAAACTGGGGATTATCAGCCGGACAATTGTAGCAGGCCTATATGCAGAAAGGTACACATATATAATGCGAAGGTCTAAAAGTATAGGCAACATGGAGTTGTAACTCAACGTTTAAAATCAGAGGTGGCCATGACTACGCAACTGAGCGGATTGTGTGGGTAATTCATGCGAGAAGAGAGATGCTCGAGAGCTGGCGATTGCCGTTTTTTTTCATCCTGGCTACACGACAGACTTGCGATCTTCGTGTTATGTATGCTACGACAACATACAAGAGGGGACAGGATTGGTGACCACCGGATGCCGACATATTCTGTGTATGACCTGCGTGTAGGCTGGACAATAGCAAATGACCGTGAATTGCCAGTAAATTATTTTTACTGTCGTACGCAAACTGGGTTAGAGGATTTGGTGAGTTTATTATTGCATTTTTTATCTCTCACTGCGAAAACAAAATTATTCGTATAATTCAGTTTGTTTTTATAATATAATTTAAAAGAAAGCGTGCATCGCGCCCCCTACGCCACTGAATCGACATCCCTCCGCCACTGGCCCTAACGCTAGCGAAGTAAGCGAAGTCAAGACAGTCGGCTACTAGATAACGCGCGGGGACCAGCTTAGCAATATTAATCTCTGAAATGTAATTATTTTCTGTAAATTCGTAACCTATTTTGTGTATTTAACAAACCCATTAATAAATTTAGTTACTTGCGAAGGTCGTTTTAACAGTAAAAACACATTACACCGAAATCCGGTTTATAATAAACTGGGGATTATCAGCCGGACAATTGTAGCAGGCCTATATGCAGAAAGGTACACATATATAATGCGAAGGTCTACAAGTATAGGCAACATGGAGTTGTAACTCAACGTTTAAAATCAGAGGTGGCCATGACTACGCAACTGAGCGGATTGTGTGGGTAATTCATGCGAGAAGAGAGATGCTCGAGAGCTGGCGATTGCCGTTTTTTTTTCATCCTGGCTACACGACAGACTTGCGATCTTCGTGTTATGTATGCTACGACAACATACAAGAGGGGACAGGATTGGTGACCACCGGATGCCGACATATTCTGTGTATGACCTGCGTGTAGGCTGGACAATAGCAAATGACCGTGAATTGCCAGTAAATTATTTTTACTGTCGTACGCAAACTGGGTTAGAGGATTTGGTGAGTTTATTATTGCATTTTTTATCTCTCACTGCGAAAACAAAATTATTCGTATAATTCAGTTTGTTTTTATAATATAATTTAAAAGGAAGCGTGTATCGCGCCCCCTACGCCACTGAATCGACATCCCTCCGCCACTGGCCCTAACGCTAGCGAAGTAAGCGAAGTCAAGACAGTCGGCTACTAGATAACGCGCGGGGACCAGCTTAGCAATATTAATCTCTGAAATGTAATTATTTTCTGTAAATTCGTAACCTATTTTGTGTATTTAACAAACCCATTAATAAATTTAGTTACTTGCGAAGGTCGTTTTAACAGTAAAAACACATTACACCGAAATCCGGTTTAAAATAAACTGGGGATTATCAGCCGGACAATTGTAGCAGGCCTATATGCAGAAAGGTACACATATATAATGCGAAGGTCTAAAAGTATAGGCAACATGGAGTTGTAACTCAACGTTTAAATCAGAGGTGGCCATGACTACGCAACTGAGCGGATTGTGTGGGTAATTCATGCGAGAAGAGAGATGCTCGACAGCTGGCGATTGCCGTTTTTTTTCATCCTGGCTACACGACAGACTTGCGATCTTCGTGTTATGTATGCTACGACAACATACAAGAGGGGACAGGATTGGTGACCACCGGATGCCGACATATTCTGTGTATGACCTGCGTGTAGGCTGGACAATAGCAAATGACCGTGAATTGCCAGTAAATTATTTTTACTGTCGTACGCAAACTGGGTTAGAGGATTTGGTGAGTTTATTATTGCATTTTTATCTCTCACTGCGAAAACAAAATTATTCGTATAATTCAGTTTGTTTTTATAATATAATTTAAAAGAAAGCGTGCATCGCGCCCCTACGCCACTGAATCGACATCCCTCCGCCACTGGCCCTAACGCTAGCGAAGTAAGCGAAGTCAAGACAGTCGGCTACTAGATAACGCGCGGGGACCAGCTTAGCAATATTAATCTCTGAAATGTAATTATTTTCTGTAAATTCGTAACCTATTTTGTGTATTTAACAAACCCATTAATAAATTTAGTTACTTGCGAAGGTCGTTTTAACAGTAAAAAACACATTACACCGAAATCCGGTTTATAATAAACTGGGGATTATCAGCCGGACAATTGTAGCAGGCCTATATGCAGAAAGGTACACATATATAATGCGAAGGTCTACAAGTATAGGCAACATGGAGTTGTAACTCAACGTTTAAAATCAGAGGTGGCCATGACTACGCAACTGAGCGGATTGTGTGGGTAATTCATGCGAGAAGAGAGATGCTCGAGAGCTGGCGATTGCCGTTTTTTTTCATCCTGGCTACACGACAGACTTGCGATCTTCGTGTTATGTATGCTACGACAACATACAAGAGGGGACAGGATTGGTGACCACCGGATGCCGACATATTCTGTGTATGACCTGCGTGTAGGCTGGACAATAGCAAATGACCGTGAATTGCCAGTAAATTATTTTTACTGTCGTACGCAAACTGGGTTAGAGGATTTGGTGAGTTTATTATTGCATTTTTTATCTCTCACTGCGAAAACAAAATTATTCGTATAATTCAGTTTGTTTTTATAATATAATTTAAAAGGAAGCGTGTATCGCGCCCCCTACGCCACTGAATCGACATCCCTCCGCCACTGGCCCTAACGCTAGCGAAGTAAGCGAAGTCAAGACAGTCGGCTACTAGATAACGCGCGGGGACCAGCTTAGCAATATTAATCTCTGAAATGTAATTATTTTCTGTAAATTCGTAACCTATTTTGTGTATTTAACAAACCATTAATAAATTTAGTTACTTGCGAAGGTCGTTTTAACAGTAAAAACACATTACACCGAAATCCGGTTTATAATAAACTGGGGATTATCAGCCGGACAATTGTAGCAGGCCTATATGCAGAAAGGTACACATATATAATGCGAAGGTCTACAAGTATAGGCAACATGGAGTTGTAACTCAACGTTTAAAATCAGAGGTGGCCATGACTACGCAACTGAGCGATTGTGTGGGTAATTCATGCGAGAATTTTATCCGACGCTTTTCCGGATAAGTCAAAATGTCTCTTCAAGATATGATTACTTTACTTAGCAATTCCCAGCAACGAGGACAGAACCGAGGACGCGGTCGAGGAAATTACCGTGGAAAATCACGAGGTTCTTTTTCCAATCAGCAATCATCACAACAACAACAGTTTGATATGCCACAAAATTTCATCCCACAACATGAGGTTCAGGCACCAAATCCTGGACAACAATATCGTGGACGAGGACGCCAAACACAACGTAGTCAGAACTTTCGACTCAACTCCGAAAACAGCGCAGCTTTTCAGGAGAAAAAGGCTCAAGTTGATAAAAATCTCTTCTCTGATTTTGACGAGCTTAGCGAAGCCATTGAACGCTTAACCCTTGATGTTCAAAATCGAGCTGTTCAACTTCCTATTTCAACACGCGGCGTAGGCCTCACTTTGTATTCTACTGTACAACGAATTAATGCACAAGTTGATGCCCCAGTTCCACCAGTTAGCTCCATGTATCGTGTAGCTTTGGCAATGTTTGAAGAAAAGATGGAAATAGCCAATTCCGAGCGCAACCAGGCAGAGAATTCAGTACCTGCTTTACTACTGCAAGACTTGGATGTGATCAGGCCAAGATGATTAAATCTAATTCAGTGCACTTAGCACCAATCACTGGCATAATAAATTGTGTAGGTAACTTTGAGTACGAGAAAACGAAGTATTATCCCGTTTTTACTGCTGTTACCACACCTCTAAATATACGTATCGCTACTTTACGTGAATATGTAACTAGGGCAGCTAATCCCCTCACTCCACTTCCAGATAGAATTCTGATGTATAATTTAAATTCAATTCCGTCCGCAATATGGGACTTTAACGAACCCGGCTCTCCCGTGCTGATGAATCCGGATGATGTTATGCCACCGGAATATAATGATGATACCTTGATGGCTGATATCCGTAATACTGTTGGATATATCAGTCGTATCGAGAGGAAAATTCCAAAGTTCAGAGGTAACGTTAAGTATTCTGCTGAAGGTAATTCCAGCCAATTGGTATCTAAGAGAGATGCTCGAGAGCTGGCGATTGCCGTTTTTTTTCATCCTGGCTACACGACAGACTTGCGATCTTCGTGTTATGTATGCTACGACAACATACAAGAGGGGACAGGATTGGTGACCACCGGATGCCGACATATTCTGTGTATGACCTGCGTGTAGGCTGGACAATAGCAAATGACCGTGAATTGCCAGTAAATTATTTTTACTGTCGTACGCAAACTGGGTTAGAGGATTTGGTGAGTTTATTATTGCATTTTTTATCTCTCACTGCGAAAACAAAATTATTCGTATAATTCAGTTTGTTTTTATAATATAATTTAAAAGGAAGCGTGTATCGCGCCCCCTACGCCACTGAATCGACATCCCTCCGCCACTGGCCCTAACGCTAGCGAAGTAAGCGAAGTCAAGACAGTCGGCTACTAGATAACGCGCGGGGACCAGCTTAGCAATATTAATCTCTGAAATGTAATTATTTTCTGTAAATTCGTAACCTATTTTGTGTATTTAACAAACCCATTAATAAATTTAGTTACTTGCGAAGGTCGTTTTAACAGTAAAAACACATTACACCGAAATCCGGTTTATAATAAACTAGGGATTATCAGCCGGACAATTGTAGCAGGCCTATATGCAGAAAGGTACACATATATAATGCGAAGGTCTACAAGCATAGGCAACATGGAGTTGTAACTCAACGTTTAAAATCAGAGGTGGCCATGACTACGCAACTGAGCGGATTGTGTGGGTAATTCATGCGAGAAGAGAGATGCTCGAGAGCTGGCGATTGCCGTTTTTTTTCATCCTGGCTACACGACAGACTTGCGATCTTCGTGTTATGTATGCTACGACAACATACAAGAGGGGACAGGATTGGTGACCACCGGATGCCGACATATTCTGTGTATGACCTGCGTGTAGGCTGGACAATAGCAAATGACCGTGAATTGCCAGTAAATTATTTTTACTGTCGTACGCAAACTGGGTTAGAGGATTTGGTGAGTTTATTATTGCATTTTTTATCTCTCACTGCGAAAACAAAATTATTCGTATAATTCAGTTTGTTTTTATAATATAATTTAAAAGGAAGCGTGTATCGCGCCCCCTACGCCACTGAATCGACATCCCTCCGCCACTGGCCCTAACGCTAGCGAAGTAAGCGAAGTCAAGACAGTCGGCTACTAGATAACGCGCGGGACCAGCTTAGCAATATTAATCTCTGAAATGTAATTATTTTCTGTAAATTCGTAACCTATTTTGTGTATTTAACAAACCCATTAATAAATTTAGTTACTTGCGAAGGTCGTTTTAACAGTAAAAACACATTACACCGAAATCCGGTTTATAATAAACTGGGGATTATCAGCCGGACAATTGTAGCAGGCCTATATGCAGAAAGGTACACATATATAATGCGAAGGTCTACAAGTATAGGCAACATGGAGTTGTAACTCAACGTTTAAAATCAGAGGTGGCCATGACTACGCAACTGAGCGGATTGTGTGGGTAATTCATGCGAGAAGAGAGATGCTCGAGAGCTGGCGATTGCCGTTTTTTTTCATTCTGGCTACACGACAGACTTGCGATCTTCGTGTTATGTATGCTACGACAACATACAAGAGGGGACAGGATTGGTGACCACCGGATGCCGACATATTCTGTGTATGACCTGCGTGTAGGCTGGACAATAGCAAATGACCGTGAATTGCCAGTAAATTATTTTTACTGTCGTACGCAAACTGGGTTAGAGGATTTGGTGAGTTTATTATTGCATTTTTTATCTCTCACTGCGAAAACAAAATTATTCGTAAAATTCAGTTTGTTTTTATAATATAATTTAAAAGGAAGCGTGTATCGCGCCCCCTACGCCACTGAATCGACATCCCTCCGCCACTGGCCCTAACGCTAGCGAAGTAAGCGAAGTCAAGACAGTCGGCTACTAGATAACGCGCGGGGACCAGCTTAGCAATATTAATCTCTGAAATGTAATTATTTTCTGTAAATTCGTAACCTATTTTGTGTATTTAACAAACCCATTAATAAATTTAGTTACTTGCGAAGGTCGTTTTAACAGTAAAAACACATTACACCGAAATCCGGTTTATAATAAACTGGGGATTATCAGCCGGACAATTGTAGCAGGCCTATATGCAGAAAGGTACACATATATAATGCGAAGGTCTACAAGTATAGGCAACATGGAGTTGTAACTCAACGTTTAAAATCAGAGGTGGCCATGACTACGCAACTGAGCGGATTGTGTGGGTAATTCATGCGAGAAGAGAGATGCTCGAGAGCTGGCGATTGCCGTTTTTTTTCATCCTGGCTACACGACAGACTTGCGATCTTCGTGTTATGTATGCTACGACAACATACAAGAGGGGACAGGATTGGTGACCACCGGATGCCGACATATTCTGTGTATGACCTGCGTGTAGGCTGGACAATAGCAAATGACCGTGAATTGCCAGTAAATTATTTTTACTGTCGTACGCAAACTGGGTTAGAGGATTTGGTGAGTTTATTATTGCATTTTTTATCTCTCACTGCGAAAACAAAATTATTCGTATAATTCAGTTTGTTTTTATAATATAATTTAAAAGGAAGCGTGTATCGCGCCCCCTACGCCACTGAATCGACATCCCTCCGCCACTGGCCCTAACGCTAGCGAAGTAAGCGAAGTCAAGACAGTCGGCTACTAGATAACGCGCGGGGACCAGCTTAGCAATATTAATCTCTGAAATGTAATTATTTTCTGTAAATTCGTAACCTATTTTGTGTATTTAACAAACCCATTAATAAATTTAGTTACTTGCGAAGGTCGTTTTAACAGTAAAAACACATTACACCGAAATCCGGTTTATAATAAACTGGGGATTATCAGCCGGACAATTGTAGCAGGCCTATATGCAGAAAGGTACACATATATAATGCGAAGGTCTACAAGTATAGGCAACATGGAGTTGTAACTCAACGTTTAAAATCAGAGGTGGCCATGACTACGCAACTGAGCGGATTGTGTGGGCAATTCATGCGAGAAGAGAGATGCTCGAGAGCAGGCGATTGCCGTTTTTTTTCATCCTGGCTACACGACAGACTTGCGATCTTCGTGTTATGTATGCTACGACAACATACAAGAGGGGACAGGATTGGTGACCACCGGATGCCGACATATTCTGTGTATGACCTGCGTGTAGGCTGGACAATAGCAAATGACCGTGAATTGCCAGTAAATTATTTTTACTGTCGTACGCAAACTGGGTTAGAGGATTTGGTGAGTTTATTATTGCATTTTTTATCTCTCACTGCGAAAACAAAATTATTCGTATAATTCAGTTTGTTTTTATAATATAATTTAAAAGAAAGCGTGCATCGCGCCCCCTACGCCACTGAATCGACATCCCTCCGCCACTGGCCCTAACGCTAGCGAAGTAAGCGAAGTCAAGACAGTCGGCTACTAGATAACGCGCGGGGACCAGCTTAGCAATATTAATCTCTGAAATGTAATTATTTTCTGTAAATTCGTAACCTATTTTGTGTATTTAACAAACCCATTAATAAATTTAGTTACTTGCGAAGGTCGTTTTAACAGTAAAAACACATTACACCGAAATCCGGTTTATAATAAACTGGGGATTATCAGCCGGACAATTGTAGCAGGCCTATATGCAGAAAGGTACACATATATAATGCGAAGGTCTACAAGTATAGGCAACATGGAGTTGTAACTCAACGTTTAAAATCAGAGGTGGCCATGACTACGCAACTGAGCGGATTGTGTGGGCAATTCATGCGAGAAGAGAGATGCTCGAGAGCAGGCGATTGCCGTTTTTTTCATCCTGGCTACACGACAGACTTGCGATCTTCGTGTTATGTATGCTACGACAACATACAAGAGGGGACAGGATTGGTGACCACCGGATGCCGACATATTCTGTGTATGACCTGCGTGTAGGCTGGACAATAGCAAATGACCGTGAATTGCCAGTAAATTATTTTTACTGTCGTACGCAAACTGGGTTAGAGGATTTGGTGAGTTTATTATTGCATTTTTTATCTCTCACTGCGAAAACAAAATTATTCGTATAATTCAGTTTGTTTTTATAATATAATTTAAAAGAAAGCGTGCATCGCGCCCCCTACGCCACTGAATCGACATCCCTCCGCCACTGGCCCTAACGCTAGCGAAGTAAGCGAAGTCAAGACAGTCGGCTACTAGATAACGCGCGGGGACCAGCTTAGCAATATTAATCTCTGAAATGTAATTATTTTCTGTAAATTCGTAACCTATTTTGTGTATTTAACAAACCCATTAATAAATTTAGTTACTTGCGAAGGTCGTTTTAACAGTAAAAACACATTACACCGAAATCCGGTTTATAATAAACTGGGGATTATCAGCCGGACAATTGTAGCAGGCCTATATGCAGAAAGGTACACATATATAATGCGAAGGTCTACAAGTATAGGCAACATGGAGTTGTAACTCAACGTTTAAAATCAGAGGTGGCCATGACTACGCAACTGAGCGGATTGTGTGGGCAATTCATGCGAGAAGAGAGATGCTCGAGAGCAGGCGATTGCCGTTTTTTTCATCCTGGCTACACGACAGACTTGCGATCTTCGTGTTATGTATGCTACGACAACATACAAGAGGGGACAGGATTGGTGACCACCGGATGCCGACATATTCTGTGTATGACCTGCGTGTAGGCTGGACAATAGCAAATGACCGTGAATTGCCAGTAAATTATTTTTACTGTCGTACGCAAACTGGGTTAGAGGATTTGGTGAGTTTATTATTGCATTTTTTATCTCTCACTGCGAAAACAAAATTATTCGTATAATTCAGTTTGTTTTTATAATATAATTTAAATTAAAGCGTGCATCGCGCCCCCTACGCACTGAAATCGACATCCCTCCGCCACTGGCCGGCCCTAACGCTAGCGAAGTAAGCGAAGTCAAGACAGTCGGCTACTAGATAACGCGCGGGGACCAGCTTAGCAATATTAATCTCTGAAATGTAATTATTTTCTGTAAATTCGTACCTATTTTGTGTATTTAACAGACCCATTAATAAATTTAGTTACTTGCGAAGGTCGTTTTAACAGTAAAAACACATTACACCGAAATCCGGTTTATAATAAACTGGGGATTATCAGCCGGACAATTGTAGCAGGCCTATATGCAGAAAGGTACACATATATAATGCGAAGGTCTACAAGTATAGGCAACATGGAGTTGTAACTCAACGTTTAAAATCAGAGGTGGCCATGACTACGCAACTGAGCGGATTGTGTGGGCAATTCATGCGAGAAGAGAGATGCTCGAGAGCAGGCGATTGCCGTTTTTTTTCATCCTGGCTACACGACAGACTTGCGATCTTCGTGTTATGTATGCTACGACAACATACAAGAGGGGACAGGATTGGTGACCACCGGATGCCGACATATTCTGTGTATGACCTGCGTGTAGGCTGGACAATAGCAAATGACCGTGAATTGCCAGTAAATTATTTTTACTGTCGTACGCAAACTGGGTTAGAGGATTTGGTGAGTTTATTATTGCATTTTTTATCTCTCACTGCGAAAACAAAATTATTCGTATAATTCAGTTTGTTTTTATAATATAATTTAAAAGAAAGCGTGCATCGCGCCCCTTACGCCACTGAATCGACATCCCTCCGCCACTGGCCCTAACGCTAGCGAAGTAAGGGAAGTCAAGACAGTCGGCTACTAGATAACGCGCGGGGACCAGCTTAGCAATATTAATCTCTGAAATGTAATTATTTTCTGTAAATTCGTAACCTATTTTGTGTATTTAACAAACCCATTAATAAATTTAGTTACTTGCGAAGGTCGTTTTAACAGTAAAAACACATTACACCGAAATCCGGTTTATAATAAACTGGGGATTATCAGCCGGACAATTGTAGCAGGCCTATATGCAGAAAGGTACACATATATAATGCGAAGGTCTACAAGTATAGGCAACATGGAGTTGTAACTCAACGTTTAAAATCAGAGGTGGCCATGACTACGCAACTGAGCGGATTGTGTGGGCAATTCATGCGAGAAGAGAGATGCTCGAGAGCAGGCGATTGCCGTTTTTTTTCATCCTGGCTACACGACAGACTTGCGATCTTCGTGTTATGTATGCTACGACAACATACAGGAGGGGACAGGATTGGTGACCACCGGATGCCGACATATTCTGTGTATGACCTGCGTGTAGGCTGGACAATAGCAAATGACCGTGAATTGCCAGTAAATTATTTTTACTGTCGTACGCAAACTGGGTTAGAGGATTTGGTGAGTTTATTATTGCATTTTTTATCTCTCACTGCGAAAACAAAATTATTCGTATAATTCAGTTTGTTTTTATAATATAATTTAAAAGAAAGCGTGCATCGCGCCCCTTACGCCACTGAATCGACATCCCTCCGCCACTGGCCCTAACGCTAGCGAAGTAAGGGAAGTCAAGACAGTCGGCTACTAGATAACGCGCGGGGACCAGCTTAGCAATATTAATCTCTGAAATGTAATTATTTTCTGTAAATTCGTAACCTATTTTGTGTATTTAACAAACCCATTAATAAATTTAGTTACTTGCGAAGGTCGTTTTAACAGTAAAAACACATTACACCGAAATCCGGTTTATAATAAACTGGGGATTATCAGCCGGACAATTGTAGCAGGCCTATATGCAGAAAGGTACACATATATAATGCGAAGGTCTACAAGTATAGGCAACATGGAGTTGTAACTCAACGTTTAAAATCAGAGGTGGCCATGACTACGCAACTGAGCGGATTGTGTGGGCAATTCATGCGAGAAGAGAGATGCTCGAGAGCAGGCGATTGCCGTTTTTTTCATCCTGGCTACACGACAGACTTGCGATCTTCGTGTTATGTATGCTACGACAACATACAAGAGGGGACAGGATTGGTGACCACCGGATGCCGACATATTCTGTGTATGACCTGCGTGTAGGCTGGACAATAGCAAATGACCGTGAATTGCCAGTAAATTATTTTTACTGTCGTACGCAAACTGGGTTAGAGGATTTGGTGAGTTTATTATTGCATTTTTTATCTCTCACTGCGAAAACAAAATTATTCGTATAATTCAGTTTGTTTTTATAATATAATTTAAAAGAAAGCGTGCATCGCGCCCCTTACGCCACTGAATCGACATCCCTCCGCCACTGGCCCTAACGCTAGCGAAGTAAGGGAAGTCAAGACAGTCGGCTACTAGATAACGCGCGGGGACCAGCTTAGCAATATTAATCTCTGAAATGTAATTATTTTCTGTAAATTCGTAACCTATTTTGTGTATTTAACAAACCCATTAATAAATTTAGTTACTTGCGAAGGTCGTTTTAACAGTAAAAACACATTACACCGAAATCCGGTTTATAATAAACTGGGGATTATCAGCCGGACAATTGTAGCAGGCCTATATGCAGAAAGGTACACATATATAATGCGAAGGTCTACAAGTATAGGCAACATGGAGTTGTAACTCAACGTTTAAAATCAGAGGTGGCCATGACTACGCAACTGAGCGGATTGTGTGGGCAATTCATGCGAGAAGAGAGATGCTCGAGAGCAGGCGATTGCCGTTTTTTTCATCCTGGCTACACGACAGACTTGCGATCTTCGTGTTATGTATGCTACGACAACATACAAGAGGGGACAGGATTGGTGACCACCGGATGCCGACATATTCTGTGTATGACCTGCGTGTAGGCTGGACAATAGCAAATGACCGTGAATTGCCAGTAAATTATTTTTACTGTCGTACGCAAACTGGGTTAGAGGATTTGGTGAGTTTATTATTGCATTTTTTATCTCTCACTGCGAAAACAAAATTATTCGTATAATTCAGTTTGTTTTTATAATATAATTTAAAAGAAAGCGTGCATCGCGCCCCCTACGCCACTGAATCGACATCCCTCCGCCACTGGCCCTAACGCTAGCGAAGTAAGCGAAGTCAAGACAGTCGGCTACTAGATAACGCGCGGGGACCAGCTTAGCAATATTAATCTCTGAAATGTAATTATTTTCTGTAAATTCGTAACCTATTTTGTGTATTTAACAAACCCATTAATAAATTTAGTTACTTGCGAAGGTCGTTTTAACAGTAAAAACACATTACACCGAAATCCGGTTTATAATAAACTGGGGATTATCAGCCGGACAATTGTAGCAGGCCTATATGCAGAAAGGTACACATATATAATGCGAAGGTCTACAAGTATAGGCAACATGGAGTTGTAACTCAACGTTTAAAATCAGAGGTGGCCATGACTACGCAACTGAGCGGATTGTGTGGGCAATTCATGCGAGAAGAGAGATGCTCGAGAGCAGGCGATTGCCGTTTTTTTTTCATCCTGGCTACACGACAGACTTGCGATCTTCGTGTTATGTATGCTACGACAACATACAAGAGGGGACAGGATTGGTGACCACCGGATGCCGACATATTCAGTGTATGACCTGCGTGTAGGCTGGACAATAGCAAATGACCGTGAATTGCCAGTAAATTATTTTTACTGTCGTACGCAAACTGGGTTAGAGGATTTGGTGAGTTTATTATTGCATTTTTTATCTCTCACTGCGAAAACAAAATTATTCGTATAATTCAGTTTGTTTTTATAATATAATTTAAAAGGAAGCGTGTATCGCGCCCCCTACGCCACTGAATCGACATCCCTCCGCCACTGGCCCTAACGCTAGCGAAGTAAGCGAAGTCAAGACAGTCGGCTACTAGATAACGCGCGGGGACCAGCTTAGCAATATTAATCTCTGAAATGTAATTATTTTCTGTAAATTCGTAACCTATTTTGTGTATTTAACAAACCCATTAATAAATTTAGTTACTTGCGAAGGTCGTTTTAACAGTAAAAACACATTACACCGAAATCCGGTTTATAATAAACTGGGGGAAATGTTTTAGAATTACAGTCCAATTTCGAACCTGCAATTCTAAAAATCTTTTTCGGTTAGCATCAATTAGGACATATGACGTAGAATACTCTTTTTCATAGTATTAAGACAGTTTAGCTAGTAAAAGGTTCATAAAGTAGTAAGAGTAAGCATCTCTTAAAGGAAGTCCGATCGCGAAGAAAAAAAATTCACATTTTGTTTATAATATGTTGCAGATTTGGTCCTATTATCGTTGAACAGCCTGTATACATGATGTACCGAAATTAGACGGCCCAACTTTGGAGACGTACTTCTGCTTATTAAAGCCCAAGAAATAAAGTAGGTAAACATACTTATGTTCTAAAATGATTTTTAAGAGACCGAATTCCTTAATTGTTTGTGGTTTTGCGCATGAAAAAAAGGTGCCTCGTTTTCCTAGCATTAGTAAAGATTCACCCCACCCGCTACCCCCAACTACACTTCCTGGTAGTTGGGTATTAGAACGACAGGTTCTTTCGTTCTCTGCTTGTTTGTTGTTTGGTATTGGTATATTCTTCATTGCTGCATTAGCTTTCGCGACGTGCTGTGAATTTTGCCAACCGCATCTTTAAAAAAAATGGATTCAGCATATAATACTTCGTCAAACACACCAAAGTTGTTTATGTGCTTTCGTTATTTGTTTTCGGTATGCCTTCGCGGTAGTAGTTACCCCATGTGCACAAGTTGTTGGCGTGTAGAATTAAACATTGTCCCAGGACAACCTGTTTATTTGTACACGTTGATTGGGTGCGATACAGGAGTACCCAGGAATATTTGGATGGTGTCCAGGAAAATCAGGTTGTGCCCGCTCTCGACGCAGAATTTCGTCGGATTGCGTTGTTGGTACGCGAAAATTTGCTGAGTGGCAAGGAAAAAGAGTTTTTCTGTACTCGGTCATTGACTGGCAACTGCCCTTGGCCCTGCAGGATTTGCACAAGGATTAACTCGAATATTCCAACCTGGACAGGTATATTACAACTTGTTATATGGATGTGAAATTAATTTAATTATCTGTATTTTTCAAATCTGAAATTTATTGATACAAAGTAAACATGACAATAAGTACATATATGTAACATCTGAGCAAATGAAAGAGAAATCAAGCTTGGCTTTGAAAAAATTAAGTCATGTAGTGTATTATTTCTGATGTGTTTACTTTAACTATGACAGTTATTATAATAGTCCGTATTTCTACATAATGTGAATTAATAATCCACATATCTTTCTGTTTTCAAAGCCAAGCTTGATTTCATTTTCGTTTGCTCATATGTTATTTCATATTAAAGCGACCTTGACCTGTACCCACAATTTGTTCAGTTTGCCTCTTCATCTTCAAGTGCCTGACATTTTAAATGCTTCAGCCTCTCGAGTCCCTCGCGGGGCTACGTCACTGCATTATGATTTGAATATGTACTGATATATATTTGACATACTAGTGTTTTTACATTTTATGACATTTTGCTCTTCTTTCCTGATTGGTGTATTACAAAATGCAATTTTAATAATGCCGCGTAGGTATGCTGATTTTGCTGATAATTGTATTTATACCGATTTATACATTTACAGTGTACGCCACATAAAATTCACCATCCTTTTAAGCGCCTGCAGATTCAAGTTTTAAAAGGGTTCTTTTTTTTCTCAAAGGGTGCACATGAATAAAATCTTCTATATGGTTAACATTCACATTTTCAACAGGCTTATTATTTCTAATATAGGCCAGTCAAATGATAGATAATAGGGGAACGTTTTGGTGGAGTTTTGATATTTGGTACCTATATGTTTTCTGGGTCGCTGTACACGTATAAGAGGTTTGCCAACAAAAATTTTGTCCGGAAACAGGTTTTTTTAAGCAAAACCGGTGTAAATAACCGTTTTCTTAGTCTCTAAAATTACTCGAAAACAATCCAATTTCGTAAATGTTGAACCTATATGAAATGAAAGAGAATCAAATATGCTATATTTTATGTACGGAGGTTTTTTTCTTCGATAAATCGTTCAACCGCGAGAGCGCCGCGTTAGGTGTTAAAAGCTAAAAAAAAAGGAAATTATCCCAGTTTATTTCAAAGTAACTCGAAAACTATCCATTTTTCGTAAATCAAAAATGGTATATGAAATGATTCTCCATAAATGATATGTTGGCAAACTTGACATTGGCGTAGAGCGACCCAAAAAACATAAAGGAGCCAAATATCACAACTCCACCAAACTTTCCCCTATTTTCTACCATTTGACTGGTTTGTAACTTCGCGGCGCTCTCGCGGCTGAACAACTGGTCGGAGAAGAAAACCTCAAGTACATAAAATGTAGGAAATTTTATTTTCTTTCATTTAATATAGGTTCAACATTTACGAAAAATGGGACAGCTTTCGGGTAATTTTAGAAAAACTGAAAAACCCGGTTTTTACACCTTTTTGCTTAAAAAAACGTGTTTCCGATCAAGATTTTTGTTGGTAAACCTGATATTCATGTACACCGAGCCAAAAAAAAACATATAGAAACAAAATATCAAAACTATACCAAAACTTTCCCTTATTCGCCCTTTTTGAGCACAATTTGACTAAACTAATATCTCTATTAACATAGTTTAAACAATAAAATTACTGCCACCTCTAGCAAATACTTTTAGCAATTAAGTACACTCTTTGGGGAGTTCATAGTTATAATGTTAAAACCTCGTTGGTAGTAACCTAGAGATGTTCGATACACCGAAAGGTACTGTGAAGTTTTTATTTGATATTTAATCATTATCATAAAATTTGTTGGGATACATAAGAGCTCCAGTCCGCCAGAATTAGTCATTCTCCTTAGAAATTATTAATTACGATTTTACTGCACCAGCTGAAACCCGAATACAACGATAAAAATGGTTCGTTTGATGTAGGGGTTTTTTTCTGACTGCCCATTCATTATACTTTCCACATGTACTGATGTATTTCTCAATGTTTTGACAGTTAGAATGCTTTAAAGTCATTACTATTTTTAGCAACGCATTTCAAATTTTGCACTGTTGTTAAAGCTTCCGTGTAGATCTTGATTACATTCTCACAAATTTCTAATTTGATTCTGAAAACTCCACATCAACGGCAGCTGATTTCGCCTGTAATTTCGGTTACATCATCATGTTTGTAAATTCTTCAGGGTCGACGTCTTCCGTTTCTGGGATATTGATATACAGTTAGCCATTACTGATACGGATAAATCATCCTCTACTTCGAATTCATTAAGGTGGGTTTCTACATGCATGGATTTAGTGGCGCCAGTAATAACTGGCGCGCCAGTAAAAAAAACTTGCGTGTGTAAACATCAACTTGCATACAAGATGCAACAGTGCATGCATGGACCAAAAAAGTCTGCAAGATTCTGAAATTTGCTTGCGCCAGTGGTGAGTCATGCACCAAGATAAATAAAATTTTGCATAATATGCATGTGTAAACATGAACTTGCAAGTCTGCTCGCCAATTGTCAGTTTATTATTTGATTCCGTGGAGGTAGTTACACACCAAAATATATTATTTGATCGTTGTGTTTGTGCTGTGAAAATGACCAAAAAGTGGACAGCCGAACTGACAATAAAATTTCTGGAGGGCTATGAAAACCATACGTGCTTATGGGATGTACATAGCCAAGCATATAAAAACAGAGATGATCGTGAAAGCGCTTATGAAAACCTTGCGCAACTAATGAATGTCCCTGGCTTTGGCACCGCCGATGTCAAGGCAAAAATACGTTCCATAAGAAACGCATATGCTTTGGAAATAGCAAAAATTAAGAAGAGTCGTCATTCGGGGGCAAGTGCAGACGAAGAATATAAACCAAAAGTAGCATGGTTTCCAACAGCGCACAGAATTCTACACCAAGTGGTTCAAATAAGAGAAACACAGTCATCAGGACTCGTAAGTACTTTTATTTCTAGTTATCTAGTATTTAATACATTCTAATGATGATTTATCATTTTCATTTGCCAAGGCACAGCCCCATCACCCATAAACCAATCAGCTAACTTATTTCTAAGTTCGGCAGCGTTCCTAGAGTGATTACGGGCGTCCGCAGCTGATCTCAAATCGCGTAAACCTCCATCTCGGACTTCTTGCCTCCAAAAACCTTCTACTATAGTCCCATTTTCAAAATCTTCCTCATCTACACATCCTCGATGTATGTAATCATCAGATGTTTGCCGCAACCAGTTATGCAGTGCACAAGCGGTTTTTACAAGGGTAACAGCTTTTTCGGGACATAAAGCAATCGGTTTCTCAAATATACGAAATTGAGAAACAAGTAAACCAAAAGCATTTTCCACGATACGTCGAGCGCGCGATAATCTGTAATTGAAAATTTTCTCTCTGAGCGTTAGGGGACCATGATGTGAGTAGGGTTTCAGTAAGTATTCTTTCAAGGGGAACGCGTCGTCAGCCACAAATACTGTATCCTGAGGAATGTTCAGTGTATTATTTTCTATTGCACTCTTCAAACTGCATTTTGAAAATACACCTCCATCAGATGCTCTTCCGTTTGCACCTACATCTATATATTCAAAACAGTACTGATCGTCAACCAACGCAAACAGTATAATACTGAAGGTGCCTTTATAATTGTAAAATTCAGAGCCTGAATGGAAAGGACTCCGTAATACAATATGCTTTCCGTCCATAGCTCCTGCACAATTTGGGAAATTCCACCTTGTTGAAAATCCTTGTATAATCTTTTTCCATTCTTCTTCAGTGTTTGGCACCTGTAAATATAATGAATTTATCAGTTTGTTAATTGAAAATACATGAAGCTATTGAATATTTTTATTTATATATAAACCTTTTTAGGAAACAGAAACACAATCTGAATCCGGTGATTTTGTAGAGGATACGCAACCACCAGCTGTCAATGAGGTGTTACCTCCTTCCACGAGTAACTCCTCTGGGGCAATACAAGCAACCCCGAGGAGACTCACTGCGAAAACTGCAGTTCCAAAAAGAGCTATCGCAAGAACAAGGAAAGGTAGTACAGAGAAAGCTCTGGAGGAGCTGCAGGAAATTGCGCGGAAATTAGAAGAGAAGCCTACTAAGGACGACGACGACGACGAGTTTGACTGTTTTGGAAAATCAGTAGCATGCCAGCTGAAGAAGCTTCCAGAATCAGAGGCTCTTCGAACAATGGCATACATACAATCTTATCTCGTACAGCAACGGTTAAAATCAAATCTCGAGAAACCACCACAACAATCGTCTTCAGTAGCTTCACCCGCCTCATCAAGCAATTTCGAATATGCTACAACTCCAGATGCAAGCAGTTGTTACGGTTACAATTACTCAAGCAGTACAAATTCATACCATGGGGAAGAACCATCATCAGACATTCTTTCACAAGCACTTACCACTGTCCTTTATGATAATAGCAATGACAATAATTATTGAATTATTTGTAATGACTACAACTTTTCACTGTTAATTTTGTTAATTTTTTACTAGGAATAATAAAGTTTAATTTAGTAAAAGTAGATCTCCTTACCTTGATAAAATTTTTCAATGCTTCATAAATAGCTTCACAAACTTCAGGCACAAACTTTGATGTTGTACATTTTGGAACACGATACAAGTATTGCAGTGAAGCAAAAGAATCTCCAGATGCAAGATATCTTAATGTAATTTCTAATTTCAGTTTTGCAGATATCGCATCTCTCATGTGGGTATCCATTTTTTCAATACGTGGTGTTATACAGTCCAGTAGAATATCAAAATTTTCTTTTCTCATTCGAAGATGGTTCTTGTAGCTCAAAGGATCTTCCACTGAGAGTTCCGCTAGAAGTTTCGCAGAAGCACCTAAATTATGCCTACGACTAATCCATTTTTTTACCCAAATACGGCCTTTTCGTTTGTGACTTTTCTTTCTCTCTAACTCATGAATTTTTTTCTTTACTAACAACCTTGCCACTATTCTACATGCTTTGCGAATTTCGGTCGACATTTCCACTACAAAGTTCTCGAGACCTTTCACTGCCGAAAAACAGTTTACTTATGAAACTGGCGTGCCAGAAATTTGAATTTGTGTGCAATAATGTAAACCTTCACTGGCGTGCAAATAGGACTGGCATGCCAACTGGCGCCACTAAATCCATGCATGTGGAAACTTACTATTAGTCATTATAGTGGCGTAACTTGGCAGGGGGCCCCAAGGTCCAGAAATATGGATTTCCAATAAGGGATGGTGCAATTTATGTACCGTTACAGCCAACTCAAAGTGCACGGCAGATTTTTAGCTTGTAATACTACTACTATATAGTCACTGTAGTAATACGATATTCTAATCATAGACGTCGAGTTTTGACGTTTACGTTTGTCATCGACTGTCATAGAACTGAAAACTCGAAAAATTCCTAGACATTTGTCAGAAGCAGAAAAAATGCGAGCTATTAAAACACTGGAAGAGAACTGGTCGCTGAGTCGAGTCGCAGCAGATTTGCATATGAGCATGATCTGCATTTTCAAAATTAAGAGTCGTTGGCAACAGAGACTTCTGCAAGAAAAGTTTTTTTAACACCAGAGAACAAAGAACGAAGAGTACAGTTTGCAACAGACTATTTGAATGATATCGACGAATTTTGGAACACGACGGACGATTCTCCGTAAACGTATGGAGATGGATCAATGCTCAGGGATCTGGGGCATGCTATAGAATTAATGGTCGACTGAATACTGAAAATTATCACAACATTTCGCAAAATGTGATGCTGCCATCTGTAAAAGAGGTCTTTCCTAATCAATTTACTTTTCAACAGGCAAGATATTACCTAATTAATTAATTTTGTTTATGTTAACGTAATTGATAACATTATTTTCACAGGATCACTGTCCTGTGCATACAGCAGGGATTGTTCATTGATGGTTTGATGAGAATGATATCAATTTATTACCATGGCCTGCAGGAAGTCCGGACTTGACATTTTGGGGGTATTTAACTACAAAAATTTATACCAGGGATTTTGCACCAAACCATGTCGATGAATTATAGGAAACAATTCGAAATGCTTGGAAGGAACTGAGAGAAGGATACAATATGGAAACATGGGTCAACTCTATGCGAAACAAACTGCAAAGCGTAGTAGCAATTGGATGCTGATATATATTTATTAAATACATATTATTAAATAGTTTGTTTACTTTTGAAACTTTGCTAAAATACAAACATTAAAAAAGTAATATCTATTATTATAATCACAAGCAACGTCACTGGAGAAATCCTCATTTAATAAGCCGAAAAATCGCAAAAATAACCATAGTAACAAACAACCGTGCACTTCGACAAGAAAGACCAGTAAATCGGAACGATGGCCGCGTCTGCCGCAGATGCGGATGGCGTAACACCAGAAATCGAAATAATAGGCGAAACCCAGACCGAGAAGATTAAATTTTTGTTACATCTCGATATTCTTATAAGGACCTGGGTCTAGGACCTCGTGTTATCTTACGTTTTGCTGACGCTTTGTGTGAATCAAAACCGGACATGCATTTCCATTCTTACTTCGATAATTTATTTACAACCCTTCCTTTATTAGATGTCCTCTCCCAGAGAGGGATAAAAGCTACAGGTACAGTAAGGGAGAATAAGCTTGGTTCGTGTACTATACATTTATCGTAGACATTGAAGGAAGAAAGAGGTAAATTCGAAACCTCCTACGGGTCGTCTAGTACAAAATAAATTTTGCGCAGATGGCGTGCAGCCCAGTTATCGAACACTTGTATTACAATTATTCCACAATAAACAAAATTAAAATTTTATTTTTGTTTCAGCTCTAAAGTGTACTCATTGTCGACTGGCGGTCTCGCATGGATTTGGGTTCCCAGATGTGTGTCGTCACGTCTTCTGCATCTGCTGCTACACTTTCCGGTTGGAGAGGGGCCCCCATCCGAAACAAATCTGTACGAGGTGCAGGAGTGTGGGTTGCCTGATAAGACCAGTGTCCGTGGTCTAACCTCTGAACGACATCACAAAATTTCAATTTCAAAATTTCAATTTCAAAATTTCACCGCAACATTAATACTACATCACTGATTAATACTACTTCACTGCAAGATAAAATTTTCGCACCGCAAAATTAATTCTACATCACTGCAAGATTAAATTTTCACACCTCTGACTTAATACATAACTGCAAGATTAAATTTTCTTACCACTTAATACTACATCACTGCAAGATTAAATTTTCTCACCTCTGACTTAACACTACATCACTGCAAGATTAAATTTTCTCGTCGCAAAATTAATGCTACATCACTGCAAGATTAAATTTTCTCACCTCTGACTTAATACATCACTGCAAGATTACATTTTCTCACCTCTGACTTAATACTACATCACTGCAAGATTAAATTTTCTCGCCGCAAAATTAATACTACATCACTGCACGATAAAATTTTCTCACCTCTGACTTAATACTACATCACTGCGATGCTCCTTAATCTCATACCAGACAAAAAAGTCGTTCTTGTCAGTTTCAATATGCAACACAATGGGACTCGGATAATCGTTTCTGTCAGTCGATAAATGTATCGATGCCCATCAGTTAAAAGGTCCATAGATTTTGCTGGTGTCTTCAAAAGTTATGTTTATAGAGCGGTGCCCCCGCAAGTAATACACCCAAAGAATCTGGACTCACGTGGAGTAATGTCTATAGCCACTAAGGTGGCAATTCAATTGAACTGTAATGCTTCTCCTCCTCTTCTTCCTCTAGCAGACCTTTTCCCAATTTTTCTGCACAATCTTTTTTAAGTTACTTTGCGAGCCAAACAGGAGGCTTTACTTTACGTAAGTTACTTATTTCGATGGTAATTTTAACCACGTTAACATTATCATTACTTTACAGCAGCGTTTCAACGTCCATGAATTCGGGACGAAGAGGACTCCTCCTCTTCTTCTTCTAGCAGACCGTTTCTAAATTTTTCTGCACAATCTTAGTTAAGTTACTTTACGGGTCGACCAGGAGGCTTTACTTTACGTAAGTTACTTGACCTACTTTTGTCAAAGAAATCATTTCATTTCCCTCAGTTAAAATTTCAGGCATATCTGGGTTAAAAAAGCCTACTTTTTTAAATGAAATTTTAAAATACATAGTTATTTAGACCACAAGTGATAGAAGTGCAAGTTTTTTCACAAGTTTGAAGGGTTAATAAACAAGGCGCAGCCGAGATTAATAATCCACACGCATGAAAAATAGGCACGCTAACACGAATTGTCTATAAGATTTTTAAATAGTAGTTTATTTATCTAGAATGAAAAGTGACATTTATCTAGAACGAAAAGTGACATTTTAAAGGACGAGAAAGTTGTTTACGGCCGAGGCGTCAGCCGAGGACTGAATTACTTGCGAGCACCTTTAAAAACACTTTTCGTTCGTGGTGAATACAACGGTTTGTTTCATACCGCAAGTTTAATGAATTTTAAATAAAAAGTTGTAAATCTTTTCAAATTTCATGTCAACAACTGACCTATAATTTTCAAGTACGTACTTGAACTTTAATATTTTACTCTAATATACTAATACTTTGATGTTCCATTTTTTGTAACATAAATAATCCGAAAAATGTCATTTTTGACATCAGTATGAAATAAAATAACATTAAATATTCAAATCCAAGACTATTTTGTATAGAATTTTATTTGCCTTCATTTTAGTCAAGTGCGTTGGTCAGTTCTGGTAACTAAGGAAACGTCCATTGAAAATAATTCATTTCTAAATTAAAAGCAGTGTCACTTTTTTTCACACCAAAATTAATTTAAAAAAGCCTACTTTTTTAAATGAAATTTTAAAAAGTTTATTTTGAAATTATGTGCATGTTTTTTCTAATTCTTGTTTGTTTCAGTATACAATGAATAGAATTAATTTAGTTTCAAATTTCTAATTCATATAGGGTATATGTTTTAATTTACTGTTCCTATTTCAATTTGTCACTGACTTTCTGCTTCTTAATTAGTTTATGTCATATCAGTATATTAATTGAAGATAATCACTCTATTTATCTACGACAATGTGTAAAACTGACTTTCAGTTGGCCGTTTTAAGTTTGTAAAACGACTGTTTAATTACATGTTTTCATTAGTTCACATCTTCAGTAGCAAAGTGTGTAAAATGATTTTATTAGCCACGTCGTCGGTAGCAACGTGTTTTAAAATTTTTAACTATGCAAAATTACGGACGGTTGCTGGTAATTCTAATTTACATTTGAAATATTTTTATATATTTACAGTGTTTTATAGATTCCATCGTAGATAAAATATTGTACAATACACATGCGTAAAGCATCTTTAGTCACTCGTGGGGCTTAAAATCCTCGCTCACTCGCGCCCCACTCGTGACTAAAGATTAGCTTTACGCACTTGTATCGAAAATTACTATGTAAGGTATATTATATGCAAACTAGCCCCTCAGGGAAATTATTTTTATTAATGTCCGTAGAGACATTATGAAAAATAAACACTCTGTTTCCATGGCTGCAACTTTTATTTCAAAAACTACAAGTGACATAACTAGAAAAATGTAATTCAAAATCACTTTGATATGTGAATTAGATAAGAAAACTGGTAGGACATAAAACGTTGAAGGCATCATGGGTATTATGAGCTAAACACCCGCGATTGTTGTAACAAAGGCCCTCGGATTGTACACTAACATTCTTGGGTGCTTATTTTGCTCATAATGCCCTTGATACCTTAATGTATATATTATAAATGTTAAATTTGATATTAATTTGAATTTTTTAACAGCGTATATCTACATTTGAAATATTTTTGTTAATATTTGTAAAAGAATGTACTTTCTTTTTTACATTTTTAAATAAAACTATTCTAATACGTCTTAATTTTGTTTTTTAATTTTTGTCATCTGATTTATCTTTGTTAATGAAGCGTACGTTACAACCTCAAACTGACAGTAGCTCGACAATCCCATCTTATTGACGTAGTAACAATTTAATGATGCGAGTCGATTATATGTCTCTTTATTCACTTGTGCCATACAACTATTTTTAATTATCACCTTTTTGCACCTTCTGCCTTATTTTATTTTGGTAAGCTGGAAACACAACACATTTATTTGTAGTTTATGTAAAAACAGGCAAGCATTGTTGCACTTGCGATTTGCATGTGGTCATGTGTGGATGTAGCATTTATGTGGAAAGACATTTTTAGGGTTTAATAACTTTTGCTTACCTTTTCGTACAAGAATTTTGTTTTAAAGTAGTGTACTAGTTATTTAGATTACTGAATTAATTGTATGTGGGAATTCCATGTTATATATTTAATGAAATTTTTATCAGAGCGCCATTTGTCCGTTGACGCGTGGTGGAGTTGAGTACTAAAATTCTGAGCGATGTAGTGCTATGCAGAGCCCCACTAAGCAGAGATAACCATTATTATTATTATTGTATAATTCTTGGGTGTTAAAACCACCGAAACTGTAGTAAATAACACAAGACACTTTTTGCTATTTTGATTATTTATTGTTTGAAAATACACAGGAATGGCCGCTGCTTGCGGAGACCATTCTGTCTGTAACAACAACTTCGTAAATAATAACGCCTATGCGCATCGCTCCAAGGGATGATTCTCTGCAACCTGCGCGAAGCGGTGCGCTGGTCAAACTTAAAATTATTACACAGCATAGCGCTAGATGGCCTATGCGTTTAGTTACATATTAAAAAATATAGCAAATATAAATTTAAATAGAAAACAGGCCGAAGCGGCAACAATTATTATATTCTAATTCAGGTGATATTTACTAATAAATATTACCAACTTTTAACAGTTTGATTTTCTATCTAAGTAACCTAAACTCTTTATGGAATTATTTACTCTGTTAATGAAGATTTTTTATATTCTCTCAGCTGAACGTCCATGTCCGTACTTCAATTTAAAAAGATCGGTTATACGTTTTACTGAAGCACGAACAATTTATTACAGGACACTTCTGTAAGAAAGGTTAAGAAAAAATATCATATAATATTTTTAACATATGAGTTAGTTAACCTAATTTAAGATAATAAAATACAATAGGTATAACAGTTACGTTATAAAAACATGGGTTGGATTATTGTTACAATAAGTGGATGTGCAGCAAGAGAAGTAGGAACTAAAGTATTCGCTGAGTGGGAAGATTGAACTATTCCACGTCAAATTTGTCTCGGTGCGTATTCTGCAGTTCCAGTACCAGAAGCATCGTTAGAAGTGCCTTTGAAGATGAATCTGTGAAAATGCTTATTCAATAGCATCCGAATTGAAAGTTTTGGCGAGGCCATAATAAAATCCCATTTTATCTAAAAAATGTAACAACCAAATTGTCGATTTTGCGATAAACTGGAAAGCATGTACCGTTTTCTTTTTTTTTTGATAAACTTTGCATTCGGTTTGTTTTATATATTCCTTCAATGGTTACTATTATAATTGCAGGGTCTAATGCAAAATGTGCCTAAGTCACAATTTGTTCATTTTAATGATGATCGCGCTATCTGTTGTATTTTTCTATTAGCTCTATTTTAGTGTAACTAAAATTGCCCCAAGTTGTACCTAAGTCCGTATGCGAGCATGTCAGCTTGCGAAACAAAGGCATACTTCAATGCTAGAAGTGCCTAAGTCCACTGCTGAAATGTTAGCTTAAATCACTGGAAGATATGCCCTAGTCCAAACATGGGTATATAAATCTTAAAGAGCCTAGGCAAGTTCGATGCAAAAAATGCCTATGTCCACTCTACGCCATAGTTTAGTTCTGTGTGAACACTAAAACAGCTGTTGCACGTTTCCAGATAATTTTCTGCGAAGTTAGTATATTAAGTGAATCGTAAATGAAATACTAGTATGGCAGGTAAGACATCTTAATTTACAAATAACTGAGAGATACTTATTGATTTTGTACTCACCAACATTTACAGTTTGCTTATTTCTCCAACACCATAACCTCACAAAAATATTAAATTTGTTGGTATTGATAAATGAAGTGAATTTTCTTTCTTTGCTTCAGAATTCTTGGATGAATTAAAAGACTATTCTTCTTCAGGAAGCGAGTATCAGCCCTCAAGCTCAAATTCGTGCACTGAGGAATCTGATTCTAATTTAAATGATAATAAGAATACTAGAACAAAAAAGAAACGTGCTTCGTTAGGGGTTCCCAAAAAATAAAAAACCTCAAGCAAGTTAAAACAGTAAAAACATCAAAATTATTTCTAGGAAGAGACCATAAAACATTTGCCAGTATTGAAGGATGGAAGTCCCAACAACCTACCAATTAGCATCATAAAGAAGTGCAAGAAACTCTAAAGCTTGAACCTAACTTTAATTTCTTTAATCCTCATAGTAAAATTCCAAATGAAGACATAATTATAAACATTGAATATGGTATTTCAAATTTAAATGAAAACGATCAAAATAAAATTAGATCATCAATATGTAACATTTTAACAAATCATAACAAAAATAAAAAAAACAATATTTTAACACCTATTGAAACAAAATTTAATACTCAACTTTTAAATAATATCAAAATAACTAAAAAAATTTTTGAAAATAAATAAAAATATATTAGTAACTAAAGCAGATAAAACTCAAACCACTGTTAATGCAATCTGAGGATTATAATGAAAAAATGCTAAACCTTTTAAATAATATTAACACTTACATAAAGGAAAAAAAGATCCAACAGAAGCAATACAACGTTCTAATAATGACATGTTAAAAGGATGGCGTGACTCAAATATAATTGACGAATTTACATACAAAAACCTCATCACTCATAACGGTTTAGCACCAAAAATTTATGGATTGCCAAAATTGCATTAACAGGATATTCCACTCAGACCTATTGTTGCTTCTTACATGAGTCCCTTATACATATCTAAATATTTATCAAAAATCTTAATTCAAATCACGCAAACAAATAAACATAGCGTAAAAGATTCTTGAACATTTAAAACAAAAATTGATAATGTTAAACTACCTAAAAATCATGTTCTCTTTTCTCTTGACGTAGTCTCTCTATATACTAATATTCCTATTCATCTGGCAATCCAAACTATAGAAAATTATTGAGAAAAAATAAAAACGTTAACACAAATCTCTAGAAACGAATTTATAATTGCTGTCAAATATATCTTGGAATCAAACTACTTTCAATTTAATAATCAAATATACAATCAAAAATTAGGAGTTGCTATGGGACAACCCCTTTCCAGTACAATAGCAAATTTAGTTTTACAGGGAATAGAGGAAAACATTTTAAAAAACCTCAAAAATATTTCTTTTTATCAACGATAAGTTGATGATATCATTATTGCAGCTGATTCAAAAGATATTGATTTAATATGTAACACTTTTAACAATATACATTCCAGATTACAATTTACAATAGAAAAGGAAATAACCCTAAATTCAATAAATTTTCTAGATCTCACGTTACTTAGACAGCTGGATGGAAGCATTCTAACGAATTGGTACAGAAAACAAATAAAAACTGATAGATATTTAAATTTTTATTCTACGACTACAATTCAATATAGAAAAAGCATAATAAACAACTTAGTTGACAGAGCAATCAAATTGTCTTCAAGCACATTTCATAATCAAAACTTAAAAATAATTAAAACAATGTTATTGGAAAAGAATTATCCATACTCACTAATTAATAACACAATTAAAAATAGATTAAATAAAATTAAATTTAAATCTAAACATTCTAATAATAGGTACTATTTATCTTCAACCAAATTGTTTAGATGAATTTAATAATAATAAAAATAACAACAATCCTAAATATATTAGTCTTCCATTTATCCCAAAATTATCATTGTTATTACAAAAAGAACTTAATAAATTTAATTTAAAGGTTGCTTATAAAAATGATAATACAACTGGACAGTTGTTTTTTAATAACCTTAAAGATAAAAATAAAATTATCCATGAATCTAATAGTTTACCAAAGAGATTGAAAAAATTGTGATGGCAAGTACATTGGACAGACCAAGCAGAAGCTTTGCAAACGTTTAAATCAACATAAAAATTCAATAAGGGTCAAATTAATTTCGCCAAATAAAGCTAATACTTTAGAAAACTTTCAAAATTTTAATTTTTCCACACCAAAAATCCCACAGAAGGAAAAAACCTTAAAAAACGGCTCATTTATGAAATGATTGCTATAAAAAAGTCCAAAAGCTGTTAATTATACAACAGACATAGAAAACCTGAATTTGTTTTATCACAATTTATTGCAACTTTGTTTTTAAGATGTTTTTAAACTATTAATTTATAAATTGAGAAATGTTAATCTTTTTGCTAAACAAATCATTGGAACTGATAAATATTTGAACCTTTGGGACAAAACTAAAAACGCAAGCACTAGTACCTTCGTCTTGCTATAAACTGTCATGGCCGTAACACGGCACAAATAACTTGCTCTGAAACAAATTAATAATTCTAATACAATAAATACTGCAATTAATCAAAAACCATCTAAAAATTAATTTGTAAGTATACTTATCATAATCAACGCATTTTAAGTTCTCCAGCTGGAATTATTTAAAAAATAACAGAATGTAATATATATATACAGGGTGAGGCACATAAAGTGTTACAGAGCAATAGCACTCAAACTATTGATCACATCCAAAAATGTTTCAGACAAAAGTTTCAGTGTTCGAGAAGGCCGTCATACTGGACCACCCTATTTTTTTATCGGTGGAGGCGCTGAAACTATGTCAAGGTCAACTCCACTTTTTTAAATGGAACCATGTATTTTTTTTTCG
>CALNHX010005567.1:0-40308 GCA_940337035.1 Agriotes lineatus | reverse complement strand
TGAATGTTACCGGGTGAACTCGCTCATCTTCCAACTTTGGGGTGGAGCCTCCAGGAATGATGGCTCATTAAGAGTTACCCCGTCCACCAATAGGAGCCTCGGCCGCCTGGACGATATAGTATAAATATACGGCACTCCGACATCAAAAATCCCTTCTTGGCGGTCGCTCAGACGTAGAAGTCAGTTTCTATTTGGGATTAGAAGGATTGATTCCCAAGTAGAAATACTTAACACTCAGGAGTAGGCAGATAGAGACCTGAGTGTTAGCGATCATCGAGGAAGCTTCCGCTGCCGTCTTTACTGGATTGTCGAGCTGCAAGCTCCCGCTTCGCCAGTGCCAAGTGTTGAACTTTAGACTTTCTTTTGTGCCCGGACAATTTCTAGTTGTAAGTTAGCGTAAGTTTAGCTTAGTTTTGTATATATGTTTTTTCTATAGCACATGTTAAAGTGTGCTTTTATCAACTCAAAACAAAAGGTCAAGTTTTACTTTAACAGCAAGGGTAGATAAAGTAGCACTTTAACATCAAGGATAGATAAAGTAATTTAATTTTCTAACTTTTGTTTAAATTAAATATGACAGCTTCCTATTATCGTAGCAACCCAATCTAGCTACTGACATTTTGAAATGTGATTGACTGTCACTATTTTCTTTTGAAATTGTTAAAGTTCTTGCTATAGAAAAAAATATTGTATTATACACGACGATAAAGTTATTTCTATCCGCTCTTGAATCATTAACGTCTCGACTTCGTCTCGACGTTAAACGATTCACTCATGGATAAAATTTAACTTTATCGTCTTGTATAATAAATTACTATTAACTGATGAAAGGCAGTCTTTTCTTCTAGCTAATTTAGAAAAACATTTATTATCAATTGTTATAGTTCGATAAAAAATAAAGATTAAAATTAGAAAACTGCCTCACAAGTTTAAATAAACAATTAAGAATAAGTTAAGATTGGTTTATATAATATGATGTTGTGGGACTTACGAATTTTTTGTGTTAGATGTAATTAATTAGCTTCTATTTATATTTTGTGTATTTTTGTAAAAATAAACTAAGCCGTTGGCCAAATACATAATTCGAGGAAACACTGTATATTTTAAAAAAGATTATGCATATTTGGTGCATTTTATGCGCATATTTCACATGTTCAAGTGCATATTATTCCTTGCCTTGCTTATGAGGATTGTTACGGAGTTATTAATGTCACTTTAAACTGTCAAAATTGAATAAAGAATTAAACTACATAAGAATGACCTAATTTAATTTAAAACAAATCGTAGCCGGTTATCAACGAATTCCATGGCAGCAATAAAACAAAAAGTGTTTTCAGTTATTCTGATGTTTAGCTTATTACTGAAAGTATCACTTGAACATGTTTTAAATTTATAATGATGATGGAGCGAAGAGAGAGAGAGAGAGAGAGAGAGAGAGAGAGAGAGAGATATTAGAAAAATTGTATCAGTGCTGTCGAAAACTCCCAACAATACCCAGAAACACGGCAGCCACACCGATGCTGTTTTCACATGTACACAGAAACTAAATAACACAGATAACAAAATAATTACCATAAATTAATGTTGGAATTCGGCTCCGTTAGTTTCAGCACTTTTCTGTATTTCGTTGACTGCTCGTGCAATATCTCTTCTTTTTACTTCTCGGGATATAGAATATTGTTCCGCAGCTCTTCTGCGTTTACTGACCGTGTCTTGTAAATTATGTTCTGCAATACACGCTAGAAAAGAGTCGTAACAGGGACATGTTAGAAGATCTCGCAGGGCATAGAACAAACTCTTTATTTGGAATCCACTGATTGGGGAAATATTTGTTCAGAATTTTAACAATCGTACGGTAGTGTTTTTCACGTAGAGGGGCTAACGAAAAATGTTCTAAATAGGTCAGCAGTTTTTAAAAATTACCCCTACCTAACAGCAGTAAGAATTTCTTTCAAAATGTATGGACCAAAATTATGGTGTCTCCTACTATTCCCGCCCAAACATTTAATCTAAATCGAATCTGTGGTCATGCTTCTCATAGGCTGAAAGTTTCTATTGCCCAGTAATATTCGTTATGACAGTTGCATACCGTGTAACAGGACTGTTTAATTGTTTATAAAGGGTGTCTCAGAATGAATTGCGTTTTAAAAAAAATTATAGCTCGCTTGTTATTAAAACTTGTAATCGATTAAACGCAGGAATACAATTAATAACTCTTGGAACTTAAACCTTAACAATAATATCATCTAAATGTTGCCCTTGGCGTCGTATGCACTCCTCCAAACGGTGTCTTGCATTTATTACAACTTGTCGGCACAGTGCTTCGGCAATTGCTGTTGGCTTCATTTCTGATGGATCTCCGACGTCCATGGGGCCAAGAACTGACTGCGGAAACACTTTCTTCAAATTTGCAAATCCAATGTTTAATCAAAGTGGCGGATGGGCTTTGATGAACATATCGTAAATTGTGCTGGTTCCGTAACATTTTTTGCACTTGCACATAAGAATGAGCATTTTCATAAAATGCTCGTATACAAAAAGCACGCTGTTCTCCACTAAAACGCTCCATTTGGACAGAAACTCCAATAGACGCTAATCGGAACTCCGACGCTAAAAAATTTCTGACACTGACAGTTTCCCCTAAATGTTAGAAACAAAATCGAAATTCATTCTGAGACACCCTGTATATTGTATTCACGTTATGAATCATATAGACTGTTTTCTCAGGGTTTAAATGGACGTGCTGTAATTCAAATGTATAATGCATCCCGATTAAAAACTACACTATGGAATATCACCATTTACTAGTTAATAATAATAATTATCAATGGGTTTATGTAAGTTATTATCCAACAAGATTGTCCAGTCAACAGTGTTGACAGTCGATTCTCTAGTTTTTAAGTGAAGAATTAGCACGTATCTTACATCAAATTACAAATAGCTTTATAAGAAAACATGTTTCTATTACTCAAAATACAAATTATGAATGTTATCAGTTACAAATTATTGACCCTTAGAGGACCTTAGAGGCCCAAGGCTTGTTCGGTTATCTGGTTCCATTTTCTTCTGTTCATAGCCGCCTGTTTCCAATTTTCAAACGAAATTCTTTGAGATCCGCCTTGACTTGGCCAAACTATATGCTTCTGGGCCTTCCTTTTCTCTTTCTTCCTTCTACTCCATGTTTCAAACCCTGTTTCGTCAATCTATTTTCTCCCAATACCGCTGCATGCCCAAACCAACGAATTCTTTACGGTCTCTTGGGTTATACTAGGATTTTCATACAATTTCCCCACTTCTGCATTTGATTTTCTTCTCCAGCCGTTCCCGGCCGTTTTACCTTTGAAAATTCTTCTAAGTATTTTCGCTACCATATGTCGAGCCTTCTTTGACCACTTTTGTTAAATACCCACAATTCACCTCCATATGTCACTACCGGTTGTATGATAGTTCTATATGTTTGCAACTGATTAATCTAGATATACAATTTGCCTGGAAGATCCGTAAAAATGCAACCGCACTTTAGCTTCCCCTAAACAAATAGATACTCACTTCCGTACTATCTCCACCTCGGTTCACAATTATCACACCGAAGTAGTTAAACTCGAACACTTTTCTAAACAAATATTGTACCCCTTCACCACCATTGTGTCTTATAAGCTTCCAGTCGGCCTTGTTTCACCGCTCTTCTCCTCCATATATTTGGTCTTTTCCTTATTAATGTGTAGCCCGTATTCTCTTGCAGTTCCTTCCAACCTCTGAAATATATTCTGCATTTTGGTTTTCGTCCTGGTGATCAGCTACAAATCGTCTGCGTATGCAACACATTAAGGTCTGCGATGGTAAATCAATCCTCCTTTAGTACGTAGCTGACTCTCGATTTTTGTTCCAGAAGCAGATTAAACAATGTTGACGATAATGAATCTCCCAGTCTTAGACCTTTGTCAATATTGAAAGCCTCTGATATATTTCCCTCAATACGAACTTTAATTTTAGATCTCCTTAACATCGTTCGTGACCGTTCTGTATTCTTTTTTGCTTCTGCAGATTCTCTTCACTCTCCTGCTTCCTGAAAATTAATTCTCGTTTTCTGCATGTTTTCATTATAATACGCATCCTAGCTTATTTTTTGTTTACAAGGGCCTCTCTACATTCGTTGTCAAGCCAATTTATTCGGTTCAATGATCTGTTATTTTTTAATAATACTTCAGATGTTCTTAAAATCGCTTCATCAATATCTTTCCATATCTGTTGTTTGCTAGAAGTATCTTTAAATCAATTTCATTCTTCTTGTAATGCATCTTTATATTGTTGTATAAGCATTTCCTCTCAGTCATTTATTTTTTCTGCGACCACCACTAAAAGTAGGCATTTTAGCGCTAGCTTTTTTCACTAAAAGTGACCGTTTATAATTTAGCGTATTTAAAGAGATCAGCTGTTTACTTTTAGCACATGTGTTATAAAATGAAGTGAGGCTATAAAACTACAATTTGGAACTGGAAGTGAGGTTGTAAAGTTATTCTAGTTACTTCTTGCATTAGAGGTAAAGCGTTATTTAAATAATTAAAGCGTAATGTAATGAATAAAGTCAGATGTGTGCTATTATAATTACCTTTGATAACTGACTTTGACAGCACTGGCTCCACAAACATTCACCTGTGCGTCAAAGCCATCTATTTATTATGACATAAATTATAACTGTCATAAATGCAAACCTTTGTTAAATCGACATTTATGGATTAATAACAGAAAATTGAAGGTCGTAGAAAAAATATTGTATGCAAACTCGTGCTAAAAGTGTTATTGCACTCAACATGTTATGAAACTCAGCCTTCGGCTTCGTTTCATAGTTTTCATGTCTCGTGCATAAACATCAACTTTTAGCACTTGTTGCATAAATAGCTATTCTTGTATTGGTTTCTTCTGGTCCTGTTTTTCGTTTCTTTCGTCGGTCTTGGCTCACATACCTTGAACCTGAGCAGGTAGTGGTCTGAATCGGAGTCCGCTCGTCTACACTTCTCCACATCCTTAATGGCCTCCATGTTATTGCTTTCTACAACCAGTCTGGTGATATCCAAGAGCCCTTGTGTATCTATTTGTGTTGGTTGACACAATCTTAGATGTAGCAAATTCAATTAACTTTAAATCATTCTGGTTGCTGTCCACATGCTTGCTGTAATGCTTTATGATCGACTAATATCAAGGCGGTCTATATTGTTCCAGACCATGACATTGGGCCTATAAAGTGATCTTTGGAATGGCCTACCACAATCTGGCAACATGGCTGCACCAACATTTAACAAAAAATTACTAGTTTTAGTCACTAAATGAGCAATCTGTCAGTGCAGTATCCCTGTCATTGTGATGCATGCCAGTTGAAAAAAATCTATAAAATCACTGCTATTTACATCGCAGGGCGTCGCTTGACCGCAATATTCTATTTTAAAACAATTTCTAATGTGTAGGTACCTCATTTCCCAGTGCAAGTAAATTGTTACTAATTTTTACTTCATCTAAAACAGTAATTTCTTCAAAATAACTTGCCCGGAAGCTAGTGATATTGCAGTCAGAACAAGTCGCTTCATCTTATTACCCTTTATATCTGCTCTTTTAAAGTACTTTTCACACACAACACTAATCTTTCCAATCCGCCAGTGTTCTAAATGCAAAATGTCTTTCCATCTTTGTGCCACCATTCTATTAAATGGAAACTTGAACACTCTAACATATGGAGCAACTGACGAAGCGTAAGTTGACTTGCAGCCTGGTACATAACACTTCAAATGCATTTTTGGAACTTATATGAACTGCCTTGTCAAAATAGTTTTTAATGTCAAATATATTTCAAACAAACAAAACTTAGTGTGTCTTGGAATGGCCTACCACACAATCTGGCAACAGAGCCAGTGTCATGGCCTGGAACAATATAGACCGCCTTGCTAATATACATCTTCTCTCCCCACCTTGGCATTAAAGCCACCAACCACCATTTTTATATCGTGACTTGGCAAATCTCGGTACAATTTTTCAACTTCTTCATAGTTTTCATTTTTATTCTCCTCATCCTTGTTCTCGGTGGGAACAGTCACGTTTATAATACTAATAGTTTTGTATCTGCCTCGCAACCTTAATCTGCACAACCATATTGGTTGGAACTTAGTTATTGAACTTTTCAAGTCTTTACATACAAGAAATCCCACTTCTAACTTCCTTTGACCGTTTCCGCTTTTCAAAAACACGTATTTTTTCAAATCTATTATGTCGTTGCATTTTGCTTGGTTTCTGGCAAGAATTATTTAGAATATTCAAATGTACATGCCGAACAATATCTAATACGTAGTTGAGTAAATAAATGAAGACCTACGAAGGATACTATTCTAAGCCCATTATTCTGATCTTACAACCAGAAAATAATTGCCCATTGCGACACATTTTGAGAATTGGGTTAAAAAAGTGTCCATTTTTATTGGCCGCGACTGTAAGTTTATTTCTTTATAATAAACACCAGTAATTTGGATGACTTGCATTGTACGAATTCGATTTGGTCACTAGCTGAAGTAATAACTTCGGTAACCTGAATCTACTTCCCCGATCTCGATGAGTTAGAATAAAATGCCGTTGCTTGATTTCATAATTACTTAATTACACAAGCGACGCCAAAGTACACTCCTGGTTGTTTACACTTAAAATCACTAACTGTATTTTAGTTTTTACGAATTAAGGTATAAAATGGCGTATTCAGTTGCTTATTTACTTTACTTTTAAACAAATTCTGTTAAAAACCTTTCCTTGTGTTTAGTATTAACCCCAAAACCGACTGGATCAGACAATATTTTTTTTTTCAAAAATTGTTGCCAGGTTACTCACAAGTTCTAATTTTAAATAATGTTAATATTTGTCGAATTACAACCGCAGTTGGTAAACTTCAATTCTTTAGTTCAATTAATCTTGTTAAGGAAAGCACCAGATTTATTTTGTATAAGACCACCACTGTGACATCTAAATTTTACGCAGTTTAATGTTTTTCCTCAAAATTTTCCAAAGAAGTTGCCTGGATAAATGTAGTTCTGAAACTACTACGTTTGTAGATTCAGTAGGAACATTACGTATCTGAAATAATTTATTTCAGGTTAATGGGTTAAATATTTCCATTTACTTCAACTGAGACAGAGACTTTAGATAGGTATGATTTTCACCTATATTCAAAACGTTCATATTCTTAACATCTGTTGTTTCAAATTGGGCCACTTTGAGTGGCATGGTGTTAACCAGGTTGTCTATACCGATTTTCGGTAATCTCTCGACTTTGAGAATTTTACGCATGCACAACCTCCGAGCAGAACTTTTGCAAGATTGTCTGTCTTCCACTTTCCTTCCGTGGTTGAAGATGCATATTTGGGACGTTATTACTATCGCTTAGAAGAATAATTTATCCCCTAAAGCAGGCGTAGATTTGGAGTGAAGAGTAATTATTTGGCTGCAATTGACTGTGTCATACAGGACTCTGACGCTATTTTTTTAAGTGAAGGTCACATAACATCCCAATGCATAAGTTTTTAAACCTATGTCGAACCGTATGTTTATTTTCCGGATTAATTTTTATTTGTCATTAATTGTCAAATTAATAAACGGGTGTAATTTCACTCATAAAGGCACCATGGCGATTGAAAAAAATATTTTTCTTTCTAACCGATAACCACGTTTTACGTATAATACGTCACATCTCAAGAGGCCTTTTTGATGAGCGATGCGTCAATTACGGTTTAGTTCGCTGTATCGGTTCAAAGCGCCATATTTAAGTAGTGCCTTTTTTATTGTATAATCTCTGTATAATATTTGTACATCGAATCGTTCGCATTAATTCGCATATAATAATGAGAGTAATTAAAGTTCTTGGTTTATTGCGAATATAACGAACGGCTTAGCTACTTTTAGTATGTAATATCGTATTTAACCGTTGATGTCTCTCAATTGTATAATGGCATCAGCGCGAATCTCTTTTTCCACGTGGCTATTTGTTTTTGTTAAAGCCTTGGTACTTGCACTTACTTCAGGGTTTTTTTTATTTGTCTCGTAAATATATCCTCGTGTTTTAAGAGTAGTATTATGAGTAGGGATGTGCGCGTGACGTGAAAACAGCTGGATCACGGTGGATTCCGTCGTGAACGTGAGTAATATTTGAAAATCAGGCCATAAACGTGAGCAAAAATTGCTAAGGCGTGATTTATGTTTCACGTTAATTTCACGTTAAACATTTAGTAACGAATAAAAGACTGCATGGTGCTCCGTTTCCCCGCTGCCCATCCATGTAGAAGATCTAGAGCTGGAGCTGGAGGTCATTGTACTTCTGTGTGGCAGCCCGCAGCGACGGAGCTTCGCACCTGTGTTGTGTTGTGAATGTTGTGTCTACAGTCACTCGCATCTCTGCGCCTATAGGAGATCAAGTATAACTTACTTTTAGTTCTTCAGACGTAAAAGTACTTTTAAATCTAGAAATTAAAACTGTTGCCCAGCAACATATATCTGATTGTACCCTTATCAGGTAGGGAAAAGTCAATTCCCCTGACAGCTTTTCTTATTAAAAGTAACGTCTTTGAAAACGGTTGCAAGACATGTTTTTGCAAGAAATGAGTATCTTTTGCTGTAAGCTATTGTAGTCAATTGTCGTTTATTTCTTTTTGTGTCTACTATTCTGATTGCAACAGATCACGTAAATTATTTCACGTAAAAAATATTTCTTATTGTAGAGATTTTAGTTCTGTTGCGGGTTCTTTAGTGGTTTTAAATTTTAACATTCTGTTCTATCGGAATTTGCATTTTCAAATAAAAGCTGCGGGTCACGTCGTGAGTGGAGGGTCACACCGTGAACGTGAGTATTTAAAACGTGCGTGACGTGAGTGACTACTCACTCACACGCCATCTATAATTATGAGGGAAGCCCTGACTGTGACTTATATTTGTGTAGACTGAATAAAAAATCGCCAAGAGTGGTATGCCTATCTAAAAAAAATGGTAAAGGACGGGACAATTTACAGTTGTTTTAATAAAGAAACGCGAGTCCTCTTCCAATATATTTTGGTACATACAAGGAAAAACAATGTATAAGTAAAAGCGACTTAAATAAAAATTTACCTTTAAGGTATTTTTTACAGATTTTGAAGTCCACTTTTTTTAAATTAAAATAGTTATTTTTGCTGGTTTTATGTAGATTGTGATTTTATTTTAACTTACAGTGTAAGAAAACGTATCATCTAGTGAAAAAAGAGCACATTTTGCTTTCAGGTATTTAATAATGTTGGGCTATTAGAAAAATGATGTTGGAATTGCATCTGCCACAGGCTGAACAGAACTGTTCTAAACTATTATTGGCTTGCAAACCTGCTTCATCAATTTTCTTTAAATTAAAATTAATTTCATACTTAGCATCAAACAGAGCAGTTAAGAAGAAACTTTATTACTTGATAAAAATTGGGAGGTTCGTGAAAAATTTTTGCTAAACTCGAACACGAGTCGTTAAGTAATTGTTTTTATTGTTCATTGAAATGTTAAACAGTGTTTAACATGATCGCGTCCTCGAATGTTAAAATACATTTAACATGCATCCACTCATTTAACGTGCATCCACTCGCGTCCTCGAATGTTAAGATACATTTAACATGCATCCACTCATTTAACATGCATTCACTATAGCAACATCACACATATTCATGGTAGTCCGATTTCGATTTAGCAGTTTTTAGTAATTATTATTGATTCAAAATTATTGCCTCAATGAACAATAAACTAATGAACGCATTTCGAGGGAAAACCGTCTTAACATTTCTCACATAAATTACCACTCTTGCTTCGCTGCGCTCGCTCGAGTGGTAAAAATATGCTCGAATGTTAAGACTGGGTTACCCCTCTTAATACGTTAATTACTATAACAAAGGAAGCGCTACAATAACCGCTTTAACAACTCTATTAATTATTGCAGGGACCACTAGGTTAGGTATATCTGAAAACTTATTTTTTACATTTTGAGCAACTACATGGCGAGTTTTGGAATATAAGCTGGCAGATCTTTTCTACCAATAGCTTATTTGCGCCATGTTTTTTATTTTCACTTGCGGCTTTAATGAATTGAAATTAGCAACCCATATAAATGTTCTGTACCTTCAACAAGATGGGGCTTCTCCCCCGCCGTTATTCCAGTGAGCTAGTGACTCTTACAAACCACCCATGATTTGCTTCGTATTATTAGAGTACCTTGTGAACAAGGATACTTAGACATATTTGGCCTTGTTACTGTTTATGCACCCATATAGAATAACGTTTTGCAAGACATTGCGGCTTGCATCATCAAAGTCAAAATTGCTCAGAGCCATGGCCAAATATACCTAAGTATCCTTGTTCACAAGGTACTCTAATAACACGGTCCAAATCATGGGTGGTTTGTAAGAGTTTACGAGCCACCAAAGACCATAAACGTTACACAAACCCATGCTTGAGTTCACAAGGCGGTAGGCACATTAAGCCAACATATGCTGGGTGTTTATCTACAAAGACGACGCGGTTTAAATCAAAATTTATTTTGAATATCGACAATTTGAGTAACTTCGAAAGCCTCTACCATTATACTCAGTATTACAGTTTCAATTCAGTGAGTTTCTATCTTCCGTGTAAAAGTAATTCGGAAACAATTTAAAGTAGTATTTACTTATGCTTACACAATTTTACTACGTCAGTAAGCGCTTACTACCACGTAGATCACAGATTGGTTAAAGTTACCATTTGATTTAGCCACGTAAACAACAACGGCCTTTAAGGTAAACCTTGAGACATTATTGCGTACTACATAATATCTATACAGTCAAACTATTCATATACTTACCGATTTGCTTCTAGTCATTTCTAATAATTTAGATATAAATTTAATTATTAATCTATTGATTGGATCTTATTCCATTTACTGAATGTTTTTACGTGAAACTTCTTCTTCCTCCTCTTATTATAGGCTCGTGGCCTGTTTTTAACCACAAACCGTTTCTATAAATCCCCTTTACTCGTAAGCTGAGGCGTGAAACTGCAGCTTGGAATTGTATTACTATCATTAGCTTGGTGTTTAGTCTTTAGCGTTGGTGGGAACTTTAGCTTCCAGGCGGTCCATCTGGAGATAGTTCTTTACAATTTAGGGAATATTTATAAACATTGTTGGTCCTGGCGTCCTTACAAAATAGACTTAATCCCATGACCCACGCAAGAGCTAATAGGGATATATTCCGTAATTGCGACGGTTATCTTCCACTTTCGGAAAGAATCCGCTAGTACTATTAAGAAACGTATACATGCTGAATATTAAATCTGTATGATCAATATAAGAAAATATGCAAATATACATTTGCCCAAGTTTATCAATAAAATATAACTTTTTAAATATTGAAAGTTACGTTACGTTTCAAGGAGAGTCTCTAAAGTAGCGTGTGATCCTGATTGATGTCAATTAAGATAGCGACAGTCACGACTACATTAATTTCTTTTATTGCGTGCCAAGTAAAATTAAAGCTAAATCCTCTTCCAGCAAGTAAATATGCCCCATTAGTCTTTCAGAATCGTATTTGCAATGAAACGACACCATTAATATTATATAAATAATTTTAACGATTGTTTTTACGCAACTTTTATGTAGTTGGCTAAAATATTAATCACTTTGTATGCACATATTTTACTTCATTTTCCCAATCTAGAATATCGTTCACAACTGTTTGTAATTTTTCTGTATAAAGCTAATTAAATATACAAATCATATAAAGAGCTTGTATTTTCTTATTGATTTAGTTTCGAATTTTCACATTGGAATTTCTAGAGAAGAATAGCTTTAAACGAGGAAGAATGCTAAGCCTGATTTAATATACCCATTGGAATTTTATAGTCTAAAATTCTATATTTCCATATAATACAATACCCACTATTATCAAATGTAATTTAATAGTAGTGGTGTGCTGCTTCTCGTACACTTCAATGTAAGATTTTCCAATAGATGATTATTCAGTTATGATGGTTCTTTAAATTATTTACGATATGAACACCATTATAACAAGGAAGCGATGATAGAAACGAATGAAGATATTTTATATTCGTTTAGTATTAATTTTAACATACCGATGCTGTTCTGGTTTGAGTTGTTTGTCAGCTCTCCACCATCCCCGTATACATTAACCGACGTTGATTCGTTGGGAACGCTTTCGAGAAATTTCGTGCATGAAAGAGCCTACATTGTGCATAAGTTCAAAGATGTACGGTCAGTTTATCTAGCGCTTTGTCTCAGTTGTTAGGCTTGTATACGTTTTCTACGCTGAGAATGCCCAGATATAACTGCACTACTCCATGACAGGGTGTGGATGTTCAAGAACATATTTTCTTAACTGGTATTGTGGATATTATTAATTTGAGTGTATTTGGTATTGATATTATTATTATTTAAATAAATGACTCTATCATCTTAAAGAGTTGGGTTTCTACATTCTAGCAAGTATTACCTATGTTGATTTAGTATAAATTGTAGGAAATACATTTGCTCTCAACTTAAATATCGTGGTATCTTTTTAATAATTTACTTGTAAACGCCTTGAATAATGGTCATTTAACCACTGGGACCACTACAATACTAGCAGCCAGTCTTATAAAGGCCACTAATGTGACGTTAACTTTAATTCGCTGTTAAAATAAACAAAAGCACATCAAAATTTGTTTACTAATGAATATGTCATAAGCACTAACGTTTTGATGCGCTTTTGTTTGCTTTAACAGCGAATTAAAGTTAACGTCAGATTAGTGGCCTTTATAAGACTGGCTGTAGATATTTTAAATAATGGGAACCAAATTCAAATATGGCGATCCAACTTCACAATTTCGCAAAAGAAGTAAGTAAATACACGTCACGACCAAAACACACTCAGATAACGCGTCTGCCGTAAATGCACAAAAAACCGCCACTTGCAAATCACTAAATTCAATATTTTAGGATAAACCTTCCTGACCTCTGTGTTCCTTTTTCAATGGAAACTAGGGCTTAACTCAAGCCCCCAGCAAGTCGCACGATGTCAGGGCCCTTCTTTCTTCGTTGTCCTGCTGATACCTTGTAGAACGACTCTAGTAGCCCAACCGCTCTGAAACCGCCCCCAATTCAGCCGCTGCCCCACACCTTGGGCTCCAACTGCTTCCCACAATTAATTGCCTACCTCTAGCTAACAGGGCTCGAATTACACTGCTCTAAACTCTCACACAGTCTCAGAAAGCCAGTTACTACAAGATGCACAAATCAAACACTTTACAACAGCGTACCCAAAGAATATCGAAATAATTTCAAACACACTGAATTGGGAAAAGAGTAGTTGTAGATATATTAATAATTATATATTGAGGAAGCCAAAGTTAACAGCTTGGCTTCCTTTCCCCAAATGTTTGTTTTTCTTCGATCTTATATTGTTATACATTATTTTCAAGTCTGATCTGATCACATTTTGTTGTCCAAATCATGCTAATACCGTTTTACAAATTATTATCAAGGGCAGCGTTATTTTATACAATTTGCAAAAATGAAACATTTTCTAAAATAATATTTGATGTGCTTGAAATGTTATTAATTGCTATTATAATCATAACGGCTTAAAATGTGTTCATAGCACGCGATAGCATTTTTAGTTTCTTTAATCTAATAAGTTCGCTGTAGCCTTTGAAAGCTAGTTAAAGCAGTACTCCTTCTTATCCTACTGAAATAATTACAAATTTTGCTCATTAATACCTGGATCATAGACTGTGTTGAAAGATCCTTTTACAAAAAAATCTGATCGAGTTGATTCACCAATCACCAATAATTGTTTTAAATCAAATAGCTACGATTATTTGATAAGTTTATACCTACACTTTTAATTATTTAAAATTTGAAAACATTATAATATGTAATTCAATAAAAATTTGTTCTCGTATTACCAGTATATCCAGTAGACGTATCTCAAATATATTTTTAAGTAGTTATCTATATGCCAGGGCAACCACACATCCTCCTTGTGTTGGACAAAGAGTGATAATCACATTCTCAATTAAAACGTATCACACTTAGCCATAATTTAGAAGTAATTATTATAGACGCAGGTAGAAGTCGAATATCTGTCGCCCATGAACTTCTCTGAATAACACTAACATTTAAAAAGTCGATGACGTTATTCGATTCAGTCATCTAATCAAGGTTAAAATTATATCTGATTCTACTGGAATAAATATCGTCTGTGTGTGTGGAAAAAATAGTCGCCAAGAATATTGATACAGAAACGTGGGTGCTCGCAGGATTCTATGTCTCCATATTGTAGAAGAGAAGCGACGTCGCATTGGAGTTTCAATGGAGCTTCTGTTTTCTTGATTTAATGTTAAGGTGCCATTAATCGTGAGTGCACCATTTCATTTCTGAGACAAAACGTCAAAGTAATGGACGCATAAGCAATCCCAACACCAACAAATACAAAACGATGCGATGTATGTACGTTGATTTTCTTGCAAAAAACAGTTAATGCTCATTATTTGTAGGCACAAATCATAGACAATTTCCTAATAAACGCGGTAGCTGGAGAAAAAATATGGACGCCAAGATAAGAAAGAAAGCAGAAATGGGAAACGAGCGGCACCTCCTAAAATGAAGCAACAAGAGAAAGGAGTGGTGCATAAGTACACAAGCGAAGAGACACGCGGGAAAGAGAAGTCAGACTATTTCCTAATGCACGCTGCTAATTGGGGAAAAATTGTCGCGTAAAAATAAGGGAAGAAGCAGAAATAGGAAACGAGCATTACCTTCTAAAATGAAGCAGCAAGAGAAAGTAATAGTGCACAAGTACATAAGTACTGAAATAAATCAGCAAGGACATATAATAGTAAAGTCTACAAGAGAAGAACCATGTAAGAAAGAGAAATACAGACTGCTTTCTAATAAAACGCGGGAAATTGAGGAAAACATATAGACATAAATGTAAGGGAGGAAACAGAAACAGGAAATGAGCACTATGTTCTAAAATGAAGAAAGGATTAACAAGGATAGCAAACACTGATATTATAGAAATTTCATGGTGGTCAATAGAAATAAAGGCAGCAGTAAAGAGAGGGAAAGAGTTGGAAAAAGTTTCGACTGATAGAATAACAGTAGGAGGTCAGTCAAAAACTCTTCTGTTGTGAAACCTGAAACAACTGAGAAGGCAGAACCATCAAATTACGAGGAATATGAAGAGCAATAATGACAGTATGCTTGGCAGCCCGCCCAGTTTTCGCCGTACAGCTAATCGGGGTTATTACGTATCTTCCCTCTGGGGAAGAAGCAGCGGCCCGCGACGAAGTGAATGTATGAACGCAATGCTTTTGCCTTAACGCGTTATACGCTTGCATTGCAGTAAAATTATTTAATGCTACATCGTTATTAGTCGGTTTCAACCGGAGTGATAATTAAAATTTCGATATGCAAAAATGTTAGTCGATTCCGCCGGACACCAATGAACGATTGTGGAGTTGGATTATGTCACACTCAAAACAATAAACAGGTTATAATTTCCGTATTTTTGTAGCCCCGGCGAACATTTACGAACGATAGTCCTACACCAGGTTTGGAGGAAACCCTTCTATTCCTTCAGGTGTGCTTTCAGGAAGCTTAAGTTTATTATTAATAGATAGGGTGGATTGTAACCAGCCTAATAAATATGTAACCGTGACGTCACTGTAGGGCCACTTTCCTCAAATAGTAATAATTGTATAGCGAACCGTGCCGAATGAGACTGGATATTTTGGTTCGTACATTGTGTCTACCTGTAGTCTATAGAAATAGAGAGTATCCAAAAACTGTTTTTAAAAATACCAAGCTTAAGATTAACTGGATTTTATCCTTTATTAACATCTTATAGCACATTATTAAGTCAGTATAATATATTGTCTCTAGAAAAAACAAGATTTATTAAGTCGGTAACCTTTGTCAAAAAGATCATCAATATGAAAATAGATGGCAATTTACATTTATTTGAAATGTTCAGGTTGGTGTGCCTAGAGCGGGCAGCAGAAACAATACATTATTTTATCTGCCGTTTTCAAGAACTAATAGTCTTATGCACTCGCCATTGCATAAACTAGCCCGACACTCCAACGCAATATATGAACACATTGATTTATTTTCATCTAATTTAAAATTCTATTACAAAACATGTTCAAAAATTATCAGGGATGGCCATTTAAACCAATTGTTTAGAAGTTAGTTTTATGTTTGGAACTGGTTTCGTTCATTTTTTTTGTTACTTATTTATTACATTAATGTTTAGTTAATACCTTTGTTATTTTAATTCATTGTTATGCTGTCGTTTATAGATTGATTATTTTTCATTTCTTTTTTTATTATATCATGTTTTAAGCTAATTCTAGTTAATACTTTTGTTATTTTAGTTCATTGTTATGCTTTCGTTTATAAATTGATTATTTTTAATTACTTCTTTATTATATCATGTTTTAAGTTCATTTCTTCTCTGTAATTGGGTGTATACCTGTTGAGAGGAAGTAAATAAATAAATAAATATATCACTTCATACAGATGATTTTATGAGCGAGTTGAACGTTAAAGGTGAAGGGCCAGGTAACTCGGCCGCTTTACCAACTTCAACGATCCTCTTTGCCGAGGCCGTTTCCTTCTGGAGTAAAGGATGCCAATCATCAATGGTGGGGAGAATAAAATCCAGTATCGCCCGTATAATAATAATCACCTACTTTGGAGTTTGAACGTTCCTCCTGAAGTAATTTAGACACAAACACCCCCACTGTCAGAATAAAACCGCTCCTGTGTCTCTTCCTAGCTAGCTGAAGACACCTTGGTTTGATTACTTGTAGTAAATCCATTTTAGAATGTAACAAGATATAACAAGTAGAGAAGTTTAAGTAACTAGGAGTATGGATACAAGCAAGCGGAAAGTTGGATTGATTACCGCAATGTTGAACGGTTGCATTAAGATAAATCTGCGAACTCAGACGAAAAGAAATGTTCGACTTCTTATGTCAAATCTGACAGAACTTATTTTGATTAAACGAAACTGCTTCCCCCCCATTTAACAGTTCCTCTTTCTTGAAAAAACAACTTTTCTCAGTTTATAACAGTTGGTTGAAGGACATTAAGCAATTCTATGGTTTGGTTGAAGTAGTTCAAATTATTGAAGATTTATTGTAAATGTCAGCATAAATATAAAAATTATTGTTTACATTTTAAAAATGTGTTTGTTGTGTTGTGGTATTTCGATTGTGTCATACAGGAACGCTCGATTAGGCCAAAACAAGCTTTCGTAAACGCGTGTTACATTAACCTCGGCTACAGTTTATCCTTGCAAAACCATAATGTCCTAAACAGGCAAGGTGTGTATTTTACGTAGGTTGATTTTTCCTTAATATTTATCGTGAAATGAGGAAACAGCATCTCTCACGTTTCCTTGATCCTGAAACCGTTGTGCTTGCGCAAATAGGCTAGGTACGCGTTTAGTACTCGGTACTAAATCATGAACGTAAAAATTTCTGCAGGCGTATGTCTATGCTGACTAACAGAAAAAATATGCTCGTCATACACACACCTATAAACGCAAATAGCTGGTTTAGTCGCAATGCAACTTTTGTTACTGCGTTCGAAACCTTTTTACTTTCATTTCACATTTCAGCAAAGATTGAACGTATTTTAGATTGATAATTTATAATTCTATGGAAGTAAGTTATTAAACAAGTTTTCCTGAAAAAAGTGTAGCTACGAAAAGACATTATAATAAACTATTTCTCTAACAAACGCAGTTTTTCTAGCGACCTGCACTAAAATAGAAACTTCTGCTGTTGTTTCCATTTGAAAGTGTCGCAAGTTACCATAAAAACGCCAAAACGCTTATCTTCCGTCGAATAGCCCATATAAAAATGTGAAAGTTAATCCTGTATCTCAAAAGAGCGATGTGCAATTGTCGTAAATTCGGCGCCCCCAACATCTGCCGCCCTCAGCGGACGCCCACGACCGCAATTCCAGCGCTGTTATCTGTCTGCGAACCAATTATCAAAACATCGACGCCACGAAAATCGTGCATTGACAGATTTTCTTCGGCCCAGCGCGATTGTTCAAGTTGCTGAAATGAGAAATAACGCGACTCGCAAATTTTTTAGAGTGTTCTGTTCTCACAACTCCTGCTCGTGCATGGTTGCTGTCTTCACCTCCAACAACAAAAGTGTCGGAGTGGGTGTGAAATTCCTTCGTGTAAGCCGTTATTGCAGCTTATGCATAATAAATTTGTAATTGCTTCTCACGCCAACCCATCGCTGTAAATGTCACTTCACTTATTATAGCAAATCTGTCTCGCTTGCCAAAAGTGGTTAATCTTAAGATATGTGATTTTAAAAATGTGCCAAAGCCTATGTTGGGCGTTAATAATTGTTTTTTGAGCATCTGCGATATAATAATTCTTTAATTTCTTACAAAGGTGTAATACTAGCAGTATTTCGTAATTAGAGCCGGCGACACTCGAACATCTGATATGCGAATGGCTTTAATATACAGGGTGCTTGTTTTCGAGTTTAGGGTGTCGCGTTGGTTAAATTACCACCGTCTACTCAGGTTATATCTGGTATGTTCACTCCTAGATTCTTGGGAAGACAAAGCACTAGGTGACTCAAACGAAGCCAAAATTTAAATAAATAGTCCAGTCGTTGAAGGTTTTCCGCTCCGAATTCTTTGAACCTTGACCGATTGACGTGAAATTTGATGAGTGGTTAGGGGATGGCTCAAGGAGCAAAAGTGACCTAGCGCCGAGGTGCGCTTTTACCCTGAGAGTGGATGCCATCTCTTCTCGGGGCTGGAAATGTGTTCACTCATAATAACCCCGGAAATGGATAGAGGTTCAAATTCTAAGTAAAAAATGTTCTATATAGTTTTTTTGATAGATCGATATTTTTCGAGCTATTCGCGATTGAAAACTTAAATTTTTCGTGATAAAAATGTGTTTTTGGACGGTTTTTCGCGAATAAGTCGAAAACTTAGCGTTCTATCAAATAAGTTGTAATAACCAAAAATGAAGCTTAGAAAACAGAAAAGAGATTGGTTGTTTTATGAATGCTCTAGGTCCAAAATAAAAGAAGTTATGGCTCGTTGAAGAAGATTTTTTTTTTGCAACAACTTGGTTCGAAGTAATCAACGTTAATTAACGAAAAACCGATGCATTTTCGGGAAAAACGTATAGAACTTTTTTTGTAGTGATTGAAAAGACCTTTAAAAGTCGATTGCATTATAACTAAGCGAATTACGATGCAAAAACGGTGGGCCACTCGAATTTTTGAAAAAAAAAAATGAGCGATAAAACCCCAGCCATTCCACTAGAATTGATATTGACCATTATCCCTTTACAAATTACTTTATTTTAGTATTACTTATGTAATCCAAAAGTTTGGGCGGGTTAGAATGCGTATTTTTCGAAAAAAATATGATGAAAATGGAAAACGTATTTTTCAAATTTCTTAAAAAATACCTTATTTTGAAAATACCTAAAACGAAAGAAAAAAACCTAAAAAATGATACAGTACAAAAATGTGGATTTTTTCTTAACGAACATTTTAGGTTTTTTTATTTCTGTAGGAAAAAAAATAACGGAGATATAAATGTTAGAAGTTTGCATTATAGTGCGCGGACCACTCCTCCCGAGCCCTTCAACCCTTTACTTTTTGAATATGCAAAGTCTGAGCATGTCGAAAAACTTTTGGATTGCATGAGTAATACTAAAATAAAGTAATTTGTAAAGGGATAAAGGTCAATATCAATTTTGGTGGAATGGCTGGGGTTTTAGCTCTCATTTTTTTTTTCAAAAATTCGATGACCCACCGTTTTTGCATCGTAACTTTTAACAGTACTCATTTGAAAGGTCTTTTAAATCACTACAAAAAATGTTCTATAAGTTTTTCCCGAAAAATGCATCGGTTTTTCGTTAATTAACGTTGATTACTTCGAACAAAGTTGTTGCAACAAAAAAATCTTCTTCAACGAGCCATAACTTCTTTTATTTTGGACCTAGAGCATTCATAATAAAACCAATCTCTTTGCTGTTTTCTAAGCCTCATTTTTGGTTATTGAAACTTATTTGATAGAACGCGAAGTTTTCGACTTATTCGCGAAAAACCGTCCAAAAACATGCATTTTTATCACGAAAAATCTAAGTTTTCAATGGCGAATAGCTCGAAAAGTATCGATCTATCGAAAAGACTATATAAAACATTTTTTACTTAGAATTTGTCCCTCTATCCATTTCCGGGGTTATTTTAAGTGAACAATTTCCACCCCCGAGAAGGGGTGGCATCCACTCTCAGGGTAAAAGCGCACATCGGCGCTATGTCACTTTTGCTCTTTGAGCCGTCCCCTAACCACTCACCAAATTTCACGTCAATCGGTCAAGGTTCAAAGAATTCTGAGGTAATAGCATATTTTTACCTTCAACGACTGGACTAAAAAAACCCAAAGTGTAACGAATATCATACTAGCAGTCAATAGAATTTGGGTACCTAATATTAAATGTAATATGGAACGATATGTAATTACTGGTATTCTACAACCAAATACAAAAAATTGCAAAACCTGACTTAATAGATTATGCAGGAAGCAATTACTGCAACTGCTGCTGAGAGGGATTCAAAAAATTGACGCAATCATGCAATTTCAATTTCAAACGATCAACTTAGAATAAATATTTTCACTGATCGATTATGTGTCTGTTGTCCCCATTTTAAATGTAAGTTTCTTTATAAGAGGTTTATCTCATCCAGGTGCTTGCACATTGAAATGGTATTAAGCCCACAACTTGGCTCTGTTTGCAGTACAAAATATTCAACCAAATTAATAAAGCACAGAGTTAGGATATTTGATATAATTGCAATTTTAAACGAAAATAAAAATATTAAATGCATTGATTATGCGATGCGAGAAACAGTAATTAGTCGGATAAAGGCACGCAAAGGCAAAGCATATTTCAGAGGGTTTGAATTTGGCTTGTGAATAAAGTAATATAATTAAAATGATAGGTCTGTGCACATGTAAAGTTAGACCAAACGAAAGTAATTGACACAAAAAGGTTATTACGTGCATAAAAGGAGCGTAGTTATAAATAAAAGCAAAGTACTGTGAAAATTGTGAGTAATCTGAAGGGTAGATAGAGTAAGATGAAGGAAAATCTAGACAATTGCAAAGAGCAATCCCTGAATAGAGGCAACAGAAAAGAGGCATGCGACGTGAAATGTGCGGAACTCAAAAATCAGTGCTTTAATAATTAAAAACATAGTGTATAAGCAGAGCACTGAAATTAAAAACGTCTGTGAGTGCAACGCTATGGAAAAATATTAGTTATAAGCAAAAAGACAATATTTTAGATTTTAAGAAATGTTAGATTGCAATTTATGTAATCAAATTGCATTCTATTTGTGGTAAATATTATCAAACCTAATTTCAAATTAATGGTAGAATAACACCGTATCTTAGCAGCATGATGCTTTTTTGTCATTAACAGAGGAAACAATTGAAAAAAAATAATTTGAAAGGTTGTTGAATTTTTGCTCCACATTTAATTAATGTTTTTATATAATAAACGAGTATTTTAAAATATAAAAAGTGCCCAGTTTTATTCACGGAGTGTTCGTGTACCTGTGATAACGTTTGCAGCAGTTTCCGCAACGAAAAATTTACATTTTTGCAAATCTCATCTCCGAGGAAAGCGGCACCGAGCACCTAAAAATTTCAATCTTCGACTACGGTAAAAATTACAATCGGAAGCCAGAGGTTAGCAGTCCAGGGCATCAGCAGAGTCTGCAAGAACGTCGAGATCAACACCTGTACTCAGGGAAGCGGCTACAGCCTGAGATATTCCGGCGGCGTTACTGCGACCAGCTCCGAACCCAGCACTTGACGGTTATAACGAGGTAGGAATTTTCCTGCAAGTTAAGTGTCAGCGTTCGGGTAAACGACTAAACCCAAGATTAAACCTTGTCGAAGAGGGCCAACGTATTTCCAAAAGGCCAAATACTTCGTGGTTTTGAAAATCGAGCGGCGTCACCAGGGTTTGGCGAATTCGCAAGTCCCAAGTACCAGAAACAAAAGAAAGTTGGCATCCGAACAATCAAGGGGAGGTTTGACGTCATCCTAAAAGCAATCAAGGGGATGTTTGAATAGTTTCCAAGCGGGAATATTGAAATAATTTACCTGACGCGTTCTCACTGTTATTTCACGATTTTAAACGTTGAAAGACACGCTGTACGCGCAGACCATTTTGGTGTTCATCTGTCAATTTACGAGATTGTGAATTTTTATATACTAATAACGAGCAAACGAGCTACATTGAGACAAATAACCTAAAATTTGAGAAAATAGTCCGTTTATGAACCCAACCCATGAGATAAGAAGTTTTGTGTTTGCCGAGAGCTAGCGTAATTGGTATTGCAGTTAAATAAAATAGAAAGGGGGCAATCAACCATTTTATTTGTGCAGTTAATTATTACTGTTTATTTTAACCAGCCTTAATTTACTGACAGGCAAAGGTTGAGCACAGTATAAAAATATAAACCGAGAATTGTGTGTACTAGGATCTTTGCTCGTAATTTTACCTTATATTATTTGTATACTAAAATAAATAAATAATTACAAAACATGCACAGACAAGGCAGCCATCGTAAATTTATATCGCCCAACGTCGGGGCAAAGGTGAATATTAATTTATTCAAACTGTCCCATTCAAAATAACAAGGCAGTCATCGCAATATATAAAATTATACCAACAAATTGTGGCAGCGATCCAATATAAAATTATTAAGTTTCTCAGCTGTTTGAGGTACAAGTGTAAAAATTAGGTTAACCAATCAGCAATTTAATTTAGCTAAATAAGCTAGCTTTAAACAGTATCAAATATTATAACTAACATAAGGTGAAGCCTGGAATTATATACTTTAAATTGGACTAATAAACTTGATTAAAGAACTGTAATTTTACGATAGTCGAACTTAACTTTCAAAATCGCCCTATAGTTAAATTGAATTACAGTAGATCTTCCTAGTACTAAACCATATCAAAATTAAACACATCCTGGGCTGGTCCAAGCACAGCCTAAAATACCTACACACCACCGCCACACAGATTAGTTTGGTGGATAAGCCACAAACAAGTCACAGACTCCTCCGAGCTCGTCTGGTGAACTATGTCACAGATTTTCTTCTCCAAAAATATTCCTGGATGCTGGATTCCTCCCTTCTCCATCTAGTATCGGCCAGAATGCCTCCAGAACCTTCCGCAGCAGTCACCGCTTCCAGCAGATAACCTCAAAATACAAGTCTTCAAAAAAGGCTACAGCGAAAAGCAATCTTAGATTATAATTTGGAAGCCCTTACCAGGGTTCTGCTTATTTTAACATATGAAAAGTATCACTAATGAAATCAACATTTTTGTTTGCCCTGGCTTCGAATGCTACAAAGTTCTTCAATCCAAAACCTCCAAAATTTAACACCGCTGTATATCTGCTTATAACATCCGTTGATTGAGGTATTTGGGAAGATATCTCACCTCCGTGTCTTAAAACGACGGTCAGGTATTTTTACCCCTCGCTCGTCCCACCCCGCTGACGCTCTCGGCAAGTGCTGCCGCATATTACAAAATCATAGTCCAATGTTGGGGTTTAGAAATTTGCTTATGTCGTATCTATGCGGTGCGGTCCGTTGCGACAGCGCCGACGGCCACTGGCATAGCGCTGTTAAGGGTCATATAATTTACGGATTTACAAACCTACATCCGTATTATACAATTTAAATTTAAAATAAATAAATAAATTGAAGGAGTGAAGTTTTATTTGTTTGAAACTTGAAGATATTTTATTAGGCTTTTATTACATTTCATGATTAAGTAAGAATGCAGGAACGGCTTCAGCTGCCACAAACTCGTTCAGGACCGTATTGATACGTTTCACGCGACCCACAACAAGAAGAACATGAAAAGAGACATAAAATCATATTAGCGATTAATCGGACTTTCGCGTGTTATAACTTACCGCGGGGTTTGCACCCCCTAGCGTTGACCTCTACTGCATCGCCTCTTCGGCTCCAACCGTGGACATAATTCATAAAATCTACAAGGAGAGCCTACAGGGTGTTTTTTGAAATGTTTTTTAGTTTTTTTAGTTTTTTTTTTAATTTTTATGTTTTTAATTGGTATTTATAATAACTAATTCTTATAATTATTGTTAATTACCTTAAAGTACCTGTCGAAATGAAAATTAAAAAAATAAATTAAAAAAGTTAAAATTTCAAACAGAACTCGCTATTTAAGTTAGCACAGAGTCAGAACTGTCGAAATGGAAATTAAAAAATAAATTTAAAAAGTTACAATTTACGTTTAGTACTGTAGTGTAACGTGTAAACTTACGCAAACTTTCGTTTACCAATAGTAAACCACGTTTAAATACTCGACGCGACCTATAAAAAAAAACATGCTTTTTAATTAAAAAATGTATTTATGAAGCAAGAATTCTAATTTTTCTGTGGGGTTTAGCGGGTTTAGCATGTAATACAGTTCTAGATTTTTTTGTGGGAATATTCTCAGTCTCCCATTTTAAATTTCTAAACAATTTAATTTTTAGTAACTGATCTAAAATAATTAACTTATGATCTTGGCAAGTATCAAGTTCAAACCAGTTATTATAATTTTTATTTACGAAATCTATTAATTGAACTCTAATACTTTTTATAATTTTTTTTTCTAATTTGTAAAGACTAAACCAATGATTAAAGCAGCGTAACAAAGAATCTACAATATTTGCAAATTTATCTTCAGGCCTGATTAGATGTTTTATAGTGTCATCGCCATGACCATACTCCTTATGTAATAATAATAATTCTCTGCTGTTTAATAACACTTCATTGTTCTTAATGAATTTTTTTTGCAATGATTACAATTTACTTTTTTTAAAAAGTAGTGAATCAAATAACCTGCTACATAAGTATTTGTAAAGGTTTCGAAAGTGGCCTTATTATTGTCCTGCTGGTTTAAATCGATTGTTTGATCTTGTACTCTTTCGACTTTTTCTACGTCTTCCGGAATATTCATAATATGATCTTCGTCTTCTAGAATATTCATATGATCTTCGTCAAATTCAGTTTCATTTTCGTCTTCTGTTAATATATCTGTAGTTTTGGGTATCATCGCCAACACTTCGTCGTCATCTATTTCACAATTAGCCCCTTCGACCGACATTTGCAAACGAATTTGCATATTATGCTGCAAAGCGATTCGAAATTGTTTCACGGTAGGCTGTGGATTATATCCGCCTTTGTATCGAATGACAGAAAATGCATTTTCTAGGGGATCCACGGATTATTTACACTTCCACCCAACTTTGCAATAGCGGTTCTATTATTTGAACCCTGATCGCATACAAACACTCTTGGTTTCAAGCCGATTTTAAACAATCTATTCGGAACAAAAAGGACTAATTTTTGCAGAACTTCACCTTTCACCGGTCCTGCAGATACAAAATAACAAAACGGCATTTTCCATTTATATAAAAGCCCTCTTAAGTAGAACACAATTCCATGAGTTCCAAGTTGGTCTTTCTGGCCAAATGGTCCAAAATCTTCAAACCCTTCAATTTTGTCATGAAATTTGTTATAGTCCAAACCTTTTTTAACTACCATTTCATCGCACATCAACACACATTGTTTCTCATCTTCCTGCATACCTTTTACCTTCAATGACAATTTCTTTATCAAAGTTGTGTTAACCCCCGTTTCTAAATTAAAAATCTTTAACCAAGACTGTATTGTAGATATACCAGGTAGTGCAAATTTTAAATTTTTCAACATAAATTTATAATTGCTTGGTGATTTGTAATACAGTGATAAAGCCAACTGCTTTTCAGAGGTTGTCCACTTTGTTCTTTTTTTGTGGAGACATTGCATATAAACTAATGTTTTTACAGCCGGTGCCTTATTCCTTAACAAATTACTCAAGGTTGACTGCGCGTGTAAGGACAAATTTTTCTGCCGGAGTCTGTAGTTCTGAGAACTCTTCATATTTAATCGGCGTTTTAATGTAGCAATCTTCACTTTTAATTTTTGTTTTCTGGGAGTTAGGATGGCTTTCGAAGGTGAAGGCATGGTTAAAAGGCGCGGGTCCATTTCCCACTGTACTGGCGTGGAATTACCAAGAATACAATTGCTGTGTTGGGACTTGTCATATTTAATTAAATTTAATATTTCTTGATCTGAAGAGTCACTACTTTCATCTGTTTTTATGGTATTATTTTTGTAGGTCGACATATTAAGAGATCTTTTCACAGGTAATCTCTTCGGAGATATTACCGCTGGTACTTCCAGAACCGGTAAGACTATTAGATTAAACAATTAAATCGTGAGATGAAAGAATTAAAACATAATAATAATACAGTTGTGTCCCACTTTTCTTGTAAATACTCCTTATATCATATTTATTGCAAGTCCAATTGATACCGAGTTTTTTATAAGTATATACACGGTGTTTCCCGGATTGTGAACAATTGGAAAAATACATAGGAAATTATTTTTGCCAGATTTCATGTCCGCAAAAAAATTTGAACTGCATTATTCTTAGTAGTTATTATTTGCGTCGTTTAGTCGAAAAGAAACTAAATTTTACCCTTAAAATTAAACAAAAATAAAAGGTAATATTATTATGATTAAATGCACGATGACTTCTTTTAATACGGTTTTAATGTTGAATGTTCAAATAATGTGTTCGTTTGTTGAAAAAAAAATTATTGTTCACTGTTTTAACTATTTTAATTTATTGTTCTGATGCAGAAGCGAACCGCCTTGAAACATAAGCATTAATAAATAATAAACAATTAATCCTAACGTATTTATTTGTCCCAAAATCCCACTAAACCAACAAAATTAACTAAAAACCAGTAGACACAAAGTTTACAAAGCATTTAATTCTAAAGGTAAATTTTGGTTTCTTTTCAAATAATTAACACAAATAATAAGTACTAAGAATAATACAGTTCAATTTTTTTTCTGTGGACATGACATCTGACAAAAATAATTTCCTATGTATTTCCCCTATTGTTCACAATCCGTGAAACACCGTGTATATGATAGATCTTAGAATCTAAATGTTATAACATCTAAAATCCTAACCTACTGCAATTTTTGTTGTTTGTTAAAAATCCAAACATCACATGAGGGACTTTTTATTATCAAAAAATTTTTAAGGAAAGGCGACCGTTTATTGTAATTAGTGCTAAGAAAAACCTAATAAAATATTAAATTACCAACAGCGACTTATTCACTACAAAATTCGTATTACATATTTACATTAATAGTGGAGCGAATTTGATTTAACAACGTGACGTTTTCTTTTTTACAAATATAACGCGATATCTCGAGAATTACTTCGAATATCGGATTCATTTTTTTTAGATTTAAAATCAGATGCATGAGCGCTGTCCGTGAGATCATTTTAGTTTTCGAAAATATATAACTCTTTTTCTGAACAAATATTCAATGTGATACTTTGCTTTTTATGTAGTCAAATCTTCGGTAAGCGATAAACTTTTTTATTTCTAGATAAACTTTTGAAAATATTTTAAACCAAAAAAATATGCCATACTTTGTTTTTGATACGAATTTTTTACCGATGCGCCGCGAATTCACGTTTCGCAACAGTAGCCAGGGCTAGCAAAAGCTTTTTGCGTTGCATGTTATTATCAAATGAAGTTAGTATGTTGCGCAATTTACAAACGTCCTGTAAAATAAAACCTTTACATAATCAACATTAAAAGTTAAAACTATGATAAATAAAAACGATCATAGGATAGCCGGGATCACTAATTCAGCTTAGTACACAACACAATTTTTAAAGCTACCCTGTAAATTTCGGAAAGAATGGTTTTTCGCCAGGCTAAGTTTAACTCATGTTCTAGGCACCAGGAATCTACAGTGGCTATATACAAGACAGTGTGGCCATAGGGATGTCTTCGCCGCTATTGGTCGACGCGAATATCCGCCATTAACAGGCAAAAAATTTAGTTACTTTTAAGTTGTTCTCAAAGAGGTTGGTAGAACCTGTTCATTTGGTTATGGAAGAAAATAAAACCTTTCAAATCTGACAATTGTAAATTGTCAGTGTCAAATAATTCATTAGCGTCACAAGCGGGTCAAATTTTATCATCTATTGCCCTGAAAAACTAATATTCTGAACAGTATTTAAATGTGACAATTTATAATTATGCTATTGTTGTAATAGCACAAGATGCGTTCGACTTGGAATATATGATAAAGAGATTACATCGGTGCTACGATAAATGGGGCCTTAGCATAAGTTTAGAGGAAACGGAGTATTTAGTAGTCAACTCGAAAGCACAATATGAAGTATTAATAAATGAAGATGTCGCAGTAAGACAATTAGAAAGGTTTAAATACCTCGGTGCTACAATACAATCGATGAAAAAGGTTTGGGAACAGAAGAGATCAGAACTCGAATAGTACAAAGTACTTAAAATCAATTTGATGGGACAATACTATCTCTAACAAAAACAAAAAAAGAATAGGTAAAGTAATGGTAGAGTCGGTGCTATGTTATGGCAGTGAGGTATGGACTGTAACAGCGGAAATGAAACGAAGACTAAATACAGTTCAAATGGACGAAAAAGCGCAAAGATATCGGGACGAGATAGAGTGACGAACGAGGAAATAAGACGCAGAATGGAGGCACCAGAATCAGTTGTGGACAGAATTGGAGAATGGAGGAGACGACGTGGCTTATGAAGATCTTTAAATGGTCGCCGCCGGTTAAGAAAAAAAGAGGTAGACCACGCAAACCGTGGAATGAGGATATTCGGAGAGCCATGGAGGAACCTGGAAGAAGACCAAGCACCGAACAGGGAGGTTTGGAGACAGGAAACAGGAAGACGGCATTTAGCTGTATTGTAAACTAGCATAACTGAAACCGGTTGTAAATTTCATGTAACACCTTAAAGCACTACGAACGAACGCCAATGAGAAATGTCAATGTCCAAAAATAACACTGCACGTGTAACTAACATCAACTAGTTAAAATAACTAGCGCCAAAATAATGACCACTCAAAAACGTTCGATTATTTCGAAAGGCACTGTATATCTCTACGCTCAAATTTGCCTGTTAATGGCGGCCAACAATCGTATGGCCACACTGTCTTGTATATAGTCACTGTACATTCTGTTACAGTCACTTTAACGTTAGTGTATACAGTGTGTCCAAGATAAGGAAGGCCAGTATGGGGATCTCGGTAATGGTAAGAGATACAAATTTGGTTAAATGGAAAGAAAGTTGCGCAATTAAAGGACTAAAAAAATGACGTTTAGAAATTCTTGATATGATTTTTCGTTCTTGAATTATCTCAAAAAAACCGAATTTTTGGATTTTCTATTTTATTTTTTTCTGGCGTTAATATTAAAGTTAGAGCGAAACTGATTAAACTTCTTTATAGCAACTTTTAGTGGACTTAATGATTACGTTATCAATTTTTTTATCCGACGTTTCGTCTTCGAGAAACCATCATCAACTTCATTTTTTTAAATACGGTCCTGGTTTTTTATGCCAAATTTGGAAAGCCCTTGTTACTCTGAATTCAACAATGTGCCACATATTATGGTTTAATTACGTTTCGAGCTTTTTTCTGATCATTATAGGAATTTTTTTTAGATACGGACCTGCATTTCTCATAATTTTGTAAAAATAAGTTCATACAGTAAGTTAGGCCTTTTTAAATGCCGTTAAAATATTAAAATGCACATCATAATGTCATAATTCTGATACATTAATTTAATAACCAACCAATAACTATTAACAATAAACAAAAAAGAAATGAACAAAAGATAGACAGAAAGAATAACAAAACGAACATCGAAACCATTTAATAGGTATTAAATTTACAGAAGGCATTCAAAAAGGTTGCCATCATTCTCTATGCATAAATAACATCTAACTGTAGAATCTAAAACATTATTCAGCAATACTGGCGTTATACTTTGAAAGGCTTCAAGAACCAATCTTCTAAGTTCTTCTTCTATTTCAAAACGTTAAATACCTATTACATTGTTTCAAGGCTCGTTTTCTCATTCTTTCTGCCTATCTTTTGTTCATTTATTTGTTGTTTATTGTTAATAGTTATTGGTTGCTTATTAAATTAATGTATCAGAATTATGACATTAGATTGTGCATTTCAATATTTTATGTCCTACCAGTACATTAATTGAAATTAATGACTCTATTTTAAGGTATCTTAGATACAAAATAACGCTCCAGGGCAATTATTTTCTTCATAAGAACACTAGGGTTATTATGAAAAATTAACAGTATTTGTTTCCATGGACACAACTTTATTATGCACCACTGTCACAATGAAAATTAATGACAGCTCAGCTAATGTCACAAATCTAACTTAGATCAGCTAACTTGATCAATCTTAAATACTATATCATAGTAATTATATGAATATGAATTAGGTAAGAAAATTGGTAGGACATAAAACCTTGAAGGCACCACAGGCATTATGAGCTAAGAGCCCGCGATTGTTGTACACACCTCGGGCCAAACCCTCGGTTAGTACACTAACAATCTTGGGCTCTTATTTTACTGATAATGCCCTTGGTACCTTAATAACTATTAACGGCATGTAAAAAGGCCTAACTTACTGTATGAACTTATTTTTACAAAATTATGAGAAATGCAGGTCCGTACCTAAAAAATTTTCTGATGATGATCAGAAAAAAGCTCGAAACGTAATTAAACCATAATATGTGGTACATTTTTGAATTTAGAGTAACAAGGGCTTTGCAAATTTGGCATCAAAAAACCAGGACCGTATTTAAAAAAATGAAGTTGATGATGGTTTCTCGAAGACGAAACGTCGGATAAAAAAATTAATAACGTAATCATTAAGTTCACTAAAAGTTGCTATAAAGAAGTTTAATTAGTTTCGCTTTAACTTTAATATTAACGCCAGAAAAAAATAAAATAGAAAATCCAAAAATTCGGTTTTTTTGAGATAATTCAAAAACGAAAAATCATATCAAGGATTTCTAGACGTCATTTTTTTAGTCCTTTAATTGCGCAACTTTCTTCCCATTTAACCAAATTTGTATCTCTTACCATTACCGAGATCCCCATACTGGCCCTCCTTATCTTGGACACACTGTATAAAGCGACTGTACATTCTGTGACCTTGCGACTCCATCTATCGTCTTCTCTTCGCATCAGGTGTCCTGCCCACTGCCACTTCAAGGATGTTATACGTTGCGCGACATCTCTACTCTTGTTTTGTTACGAATCCACGTATTAAGCTTTCTGTCTTGCAGTCGCACTCCAAGCATTGATCTTTCCATGGCCCTTTCCGCTATCCTCAGTTTTTCCATCCTAGTTTCTGTTAATGGCCATGTTTCTGCAGCGTATGTTAAAAATGGCAGGATACACTTGTTGAAGACCTTGGTTTTAAGATGTTGTGGATATGGCCCTTTGAACACATCTCGCAATTTCCCGAAAGCTGCCCAAGCTAATCGAATTCTTCGTTCGATTTCTGCCTCTTGGGTATCGCCTACTATTGTTAACTTTTGGCCTAAATAGATATACTCATCAACGATCTCTATGATGTTGTTCTCGATGTTGAGTGGTACTGCGTCATGCATATTAGACATAATCTTAGTCCTTGAGGTGTTCATTCTTAGACCGACTTTACGTGCTGCTCCATCAAGATCTACTAGCATCTTCTGCAAGTCGCGCATGTTGTCTGTCAACAAGATAATATCATCTGCGAGAAGTAAGTTATTCAGATATTCGCCATTGATGTTTATCACAAGTTCCTCCCAATTCAGGGTTTTGAAGACGTCTTCTAAGAGGTTTGTAAAAAGCTTTGGAGATATGGTATCTCCTTGCCTAATACCACGTCTCACATTTATTGGGTTCGTCTGGTCGAATATCTTCACCGTGATAGTTGCTTTTTCGTAGAGATTCTGAATAAGTGCTATATCCTCGCCTGAAACCTACCTGTTCCGGGGGTTGAAACGCATCTAACCGAGTTGTGATGTGGTTGTTTATTATTTTTGTCAGGAGTTTATAGATATGTGATAATAGTGAAATAGGGCGGTAGTTCTTCAAGCCCTTCTTGTTTCCTTTCTTATAAATTATCACAACGTTGGCATTTCTCCATGACGCAGGCGTTGTGCCTTGGTCAAGACATCTATTAAATAACATTTCCAGATATTGTAGAAGTTTTCTTCCTCCCATTTTAAGAAGTTCAGCGATGACATTGTCTGGTCCTGTAGCTCTGTTGCTTTTCATTTGTTTGAGCGCTTGTTTGATCTCGTACTTACTTATTTCAGGTATGTCTTGGGGTAAAATGTTTGGTAAGTGGGGCTCTTCTGTCTCTCGGACTTATAGGCGGCTCTGCAGTCTTAGAGGAATAGAGATCTTCGTAGAAGGATTCTATGTATCGCAGGATATCTTCGCGTTTACTTAATAGATTTCCTTGTTGGTCGATAAGGTTTCTGACTTCTGTTCTGCCTTCTGTTGTTTTTCTTCTGAATATTTTTGGACCCTTATTCTCTTCAATTACTGTAGCGTCAGTAATGCTTTTTACAATAAAATCATTCAGTTCATCGATGTTCGTATTTTCGACATTTGTGTTGATTTCAAATATGTCGTCCAGCTGTGCTATGTATTGCTCTTCATGTTCCCGTAAAGCTAGGGGCTCTCGTACGTTGACGAAATAGTTTACTTCTCTCCAACTTTGTATTCAGCGCTATTCGAGCCCTCACCGGTGGTCGCTTATATTAACACAATTCAAAGCTGTTACATCCCATACAGTGCTACCACGATTTGCAATAATGAAATCGATTTCATTTCTCGTATTTCCGTCTGGACTCTGCCATGTCCATTTTCGTTGTTCTTTCTTTTTGAAATATGAGTTCATTAACTTTAATTGATGTTTCTCGAGAAATTGTATAAGTAGTTGGCCTCTATCATTGCGAGTGCCCATACCGTATCTTCCCATGCACGACTCCCCCCTTTGCTGTTTTCCTACTTTTGCGTTCAGGTCACCTATTATAAGCGTAAAATAGGATTTTTCTTGATTCAGTGCTGCTTCGACATCTTCGTAGAACAAGTCCATTTCATCGGCTGAATACGTGGACGTGGGGGCATATACTTGTATTACTTTCAGGGAGTATCTGTTCGATATTCTGATAGTAACATACAGGACCGTTGGTGATATTCCTGCGGTAGATATTATTCGACTGGCCCATTTCTTGTGTACCAGCATTCCTACACCGTTCATGTGAGTTTCTTCTTCACCTTTATAGTAGAGGAAGTTTCCTGATTTCAGTTGCAGTGCATTTTCTCCAGTCCTTCTAACCTCACTCAACCCTATCATGTCCCACTTTAACTTATTCAATTCTTCCTCTAGCTGTAGAAGTCTATCTTCTGATCTGAGTGATCTAGTGTTTAATGTTCCGATATTTAATTTTACGTAGTTTGATTTTGTCGATTTCTTGCTCCCCCCATATTCCATGGAGCAGACTGACGTTTTTACGTCAGTGTGGGATTCCGAGCATCTCGCTCGACCCACCTGGGGGTATTTTTCATGAATCGACATGTTTTATTTAATGTGCTGGGGGTCGTTGGCCGATACTCTACCACGCTGGCCATGACGGGTTGGTAGAAGGTTTGGGGATAATAGGAAAGATATATTCAGATGTGGGTGGGATTTAGGTTGGGACGTGATTCTCTCCTAGGTAAGAGGAGGCAGAAGAGAACCACGGCTCGCGTGGGCAGGGTTGCTTCCCTGAAGTAGACCCATTCTCCACTGGGGTCGTAGAGGTGTGTCTACCCGCTACCCCTTATTTACTAATGCTTAATTGACACTACCACGCCGGCGCAGCGGGTAAATGCAATAAGCAAGTTCTTGGTCAGAATTTGTGTAAAGGCGAAACTTTTTCCACAATCGATTGAATCGGTACCATTCGATGATGAGATACAATTAACGTCGCTCTTCTTTGAAGATTAGGATGTGATGTGGAATAGCAAGACTACACACGGCACAAATCCATACATGTGACTTAGAGGCAGTACAAATTCAAAAATCCTTAATTGGAACGCTGACGGATTAAAATCACGAACATCACTTTTGACCCTTTTAGCCACATACGTGGATATATCTTGAAACACACTTGTCCGAAGGTCTTTAAAATACCGCAACGATATAACCAGCAAAATCGTCTTCAGTGTAAGTAATCGCCACAAAATTAAGATATCATCTGCATATAAACAATTAAATAAAACTGTTTGCAAAGCCCACTTCTTGAAGATTTGCAATAAGCCAAAATGTATGCTGAAATTCTGACAAATACATCACTGAATCGATCCTTTGATAGGGAGATAAAAGCACGTAATCTCAATATTCTTCCTAATTAATTTAACTCTCTCATATTTCGATCTCCACCTTTATTGAGCAATCTAATCACTGGTAGTCCAACTCGTAACAAGTATGAAATTGATAACCTTGGGAGAGACATGGAAGAGAAAAATGAAATTAGATGAGAAATATAGACTATTATAGATACAGATTACAATATAATGTAGCGGGGTTCCTGCAGTCGTTGCCTCATTCCGCATCTCGTTCGCCATTTCTCTCAATTTTTCCAGTCCTCTTCTTTTATGGCTCGATCCGTCATGGTCGCCCTAATACCTTGCAACCAGGATGTTGCTGATCTTTCTTTTATTTTGTTGTGTACAGTTTACAGCTCTTTTTGGCCACTGGTATTCTTTCATTCGTATGACGTGCCCATACCATATAAGCGGTTTAAATTCCATTTTATCAGCGGTAAATACACTTGTCCGGCGTTTAATTTCTTCACTCGGGACATGTTCCAATCTTAAAATTCCAATCGCGCTTTTCTTGAAGTCCAGTTCCACCTTCTCTATAAACTCTTTGGCTGTAAGCTGCCAAAATTTCGACCTTTATGTCAAACTTGGCTATATAATGGTTTTAAAAATTATCATGTTGCGGTTCACTTTAACCTATTGTGACCATAGTAAAAAATTTAAAATTCGAATACATTTGTGTTTAAAATCCGAAGTAAGCCCTACGCGAGGTAATGCTCAGTCGAATTTGTTTCAAGCCTTTTTCTTTTTTCATTTCTCCTTTTTCGTCATTCTGACTATTTTTTTGCATTTGAGTGACATCCAGGTCTCCTTTTGCTTCTATTCACGTTGAGCATTCAGTGCTCAAGCTCCAGCAGCCACCATCGAAGGAAAAGTCATTGGGAGTTCAAAATTGCAGCACACGTGGATAAGTGAAAAGTCGGCCACATGCAGCTGCGGAATCTGTAGGTTTTTTTTACAGCTCACAGTGCGGATGTTAAGGTCAGATTTTTCCAATATTAGTTGTCTAGCAACGCGGCTTACGCGCCTTTCTGGGAAATTCCTGGGTTGGTCAGATTGAGCCCGCTGTCGAAAATTATTCGATGTGGGCCTATAAAAGGCCATGTGTTGATTTTTCCAAACCTTATTTTCGATTGCGTACTCAGTCGTAAGAAGAATAGTAAACGGGATAACCTAACTAAGTATATTCAGTCACATGCGTCGATCGGCGATTAAAGTGAAGGTGATAGAAATAACGGATAACATTATTTATAACTTGCACGAAATCGTTGTGTTCGAAATGCCTTTTCAACGACTGCATTTGCGAGTCTGTATAATTCATAGCTTTTACTTGGGTATTAACGGCTTGCCTTGCGTCCACAAACTATTATTAATACGTTTATATCTTTTACTGTTGTGACTACTAATAAACGAGTAGTTGATTTGATGGTAGCCGATGTTGTTTCTGTATTTTGGGTGTTATTTCTTTCAGGCTGTTTTCGTCGGGGTTACTCCTTGTAGTTAGACGGAAGGAATTACGATAAGTTACTGAACTTGTCGCCCTTATAGAATTATTCATTGTTACTTATATCAGTAGGTGGATTTATGATGTACCCCTTTATATTCACGACCTATCACCGGCATTCCGTTTGAGTGAGTTGTCTGGAATACTTAAAGTTACGACGTTACTGTATGGCATTTTCGTTAATGTTACCTAATTATTAATGTAACAACATTGTTAATGAAGATCGGGTACACAGGCATGTGGGCAAATTATTTTCAATTGCTGGCGGATTTAATAATGCCCACAAACTCGCAAATTAACAAATTTTATGTAAAATTGTCCTGATCAATTTATTGTTGCCTACCAAATATTTACCTTTAAAAATTGTTAAAAAAAAGTAGTCTAACTTATGGTTATCAATGTCTTGTCAAGAATTGGTTACGCTTTCAATAACTGGACAGTGTTTCATAGATACTAAAGTTTTCTAAGCAAGGAATAACAAAAAAGATTGTAGAAACTATCTACCTATAAGTTTCATGATATCCTTATCAAAACTTCTTGATATTTGTTTATTGTCATCAATTCAGTTTGGATTTAGAATAAGACAGTAAAACTGTAAAACCTTTCCTAGTTGATCGAGGATGGGTTTTAGAATAATACTGAAGTCACAAAGACCTTGCAAACGTTTGGCTACATCGTCTCAAATACAAGCGGTTGCTTATACATCTTCAATTAACGGGCCCCGGGTGGTGTAGCTTGAACAAGCGTCCACGTTCGATCAGCAGAGTTAAGCAACGCTCTCTCTGGTCAGAACTTGGAAGGGAGTTCCACGGCTGCTTCTCTCGGCACCTCGTGGTACGGCTGCCACGGAAAAAAGTTGGTCCCGGTTGTCATAATAACATCGTGACAGTCGTTAGTGGGGTTGGAAGTCTGCATAAAATGTGCAACGACGCCTATAATTGGTCTAACGGCTGTTGAAGAAGTTCGGAATAAAATTAAAAAAAAATAAAAAATGCTGTCTAGCTGTAATTATATTTTCCATTTTCGAAGAGAGAAAATTTGCTGTTGGTAGTTACGACACCATTTCTACCACCAAAAATCATACTTGTGTATCCCAAGACTGTCTTTGGTCGAACTCTATTCAATGCTCCCATCAAAGAGCGACAACCAGTAAATTACAATTGGACCATTTCATGCTTTTCATGGTTTTTGCCAATGCAAAAAATATAAAAATCGCAGCTTGAAAAAACATTAATGACACCAGAATTTCTAGTGTTTCTAGTTGATGCACCACATTCATTTGTAATCAGCCCTTCCACGCAAGATAGATTCATATTAGATTGAAACATCTCACGATGTCTATAAATCGGACGAAAAAGGTGACAATAAGTAATTGAATAATTAGCTACATTGAGTTAAATATTAATGTGATCGAGGGGTTCCAATGAACTACAGTCAGTAACAAACGTATGTAGAGCGAAGAATGTCGATGCTGTTACATTTATGCAAATTAAAAAAATGCTTTTCTATAAACACCTGAATACCTTCAACTCATAAATAATAAATTATCAAACGTTTATTTTCCTTGGACAAGTTTTTGGTTACCAAGAATTTTAAACACGAAGTGGTATTTAAACGTTTACAACCTATAAGTATGTTGGCTGGAAACTGTTACTATTTTAAAAATTCTGAAAGATTATTGCATTTGTTTTCACGCTAATTTGATCAAGGCTGGGTTTTTGTTGATCTCCTATGGCTACATAGTCCAACTAGCTTGAAGAGGCTTTTCGTAAGATGCTCCAGTAACTATGACGAGTGCTAAAATATTAAAAAAAAAGTTCTTGCAGTATTAGCTTTATTAAAAACTGTTCAGTGCTATCTAAACCATGCACACAATTTGTAAATATTGCCCTCGTTGAGTATAAATCGAAATAAAAATGGTCCAGTTACGAATGACAAAAGAGTAATGTATTGACTTAAAGCGGTAATTCTAGACATGCTATAGAAGTTTTCATATTCTTTATAATTTTATGCAGCTTGACCACATCCTAAAATTTCACCTTTAGTCTAAGGTTTCGAAATTATTTAAATAACTATAAACAAAACAGAGGTATCAGTCGTTTTGAGTCTTCATAAACGTCTAAATTAGTTTATTAATAAAATCGGTATTAATTCATTAACAGAGTGATTTTTTTCAAATTGAGATTTTCATCTGAAGCACTGCTTTATGTTGCCTTCTGGCAACAATTACAGAAAACTGGAAATTATATTAAACCATAAACCTCAAAAATAAGGGTTGGCAATGAATCTTTCACCATTTTAATAGACTTTTTTATTTTACTAATAATGCATCTCCATAGAGCCCCTTAAAGAAGCATTAATATTGTTGTTGTAAGTATATATTAAAACATTTCACATAATCAGAAACATAACAGTAAATGCAGTCCGAGTGACAAATTTAATTATAACCTAACTTGTACACATTTTGTAATTTGTATTTATAGTATGTTCTAAACAGGACCTTTAGAATGGGGATTTCATAAAGTGTATGAGGGTCGAACCCATAATTTCTTTAAACTAATAGACCAAGTGCACCATATAAATCAAACGAGTCATCAAACAAATGTTTGTTGTTTTCTAATTTGAGAGTTCAAATTTAGTTTTGATAACTGCAACAGTGAGTTAATTTTGAAATAAGTGTTGTTCAGCAGACATTAATTTAACAAAATATTTTAAGAGTCATGATTTACAATGACTTTAAAAGTTCCATATCACCGAAGGAAAGACGTCTTCGTACTGTATTTGGTGACTAAGCGCCTTCGCAGGAGACTGTTTATAGTTGGTTCAATGCTTTAAACTTGAACGAGTTTCACTCAGTTACGATTTTCACCAAGAAAAGCTAATTTTAGCAGTTACCGAAACAAATACAAACGCCGTTCGAAGAATGATTCAGGACGACAATCAAGGCATATATTATATTAGTAGCACGTTGGGCATTGGACATAAACATAATTCTACATAATCATTTGGGTATAAGTCTGTTGACGGTGAACACCACACAGTTTAACAGAATCACAAATGCAACAGCGTGTGGAATGGTGTAAGAAATATGATGAAGTTTGGTCCAAAGCAGTTAACAACATCATAACTGGCGTCGAAGCCTAGATATATGCATTTGAACCTGAATCTAAGCCGCAGTCTGCACAATGGGTGTTTCCAAAAGATACTAATACAAGTAAAGTGAAGGGATCTCAAAAAGTTGGTAAGAAAATGACTGATTGCTTCCTTTCAAAATCAGAACCTATCACAACGGTCGTGCTTGAAAATAAACCTACGTTTACCGCAGAATGGTATGAAACAGTATGCATGTCAGACGTTATTTAAAAAGCTCAGTTACGGCGCCCAAGAAGTGAGATCGTTCTGCATTGTGACAATGTCATCCCAATATAGTCCCGAGCTAGTACCTTCCGATATTCTCGATTCAAAGATAAAATGCACGGTGTGCGATTTGGAACTCTCGAAGATGCTGTGGAGAGCATTAAAAACCTTATACCTTATGTTGAAAAACAATTATAAAAAAATTTTGGCTACAACATTTTGTTTGCAGAAATTCACGGTTTTATCCTTGTAAGTTGTAAGAGATGGTGATCCATTTAAATTAGGCAAAATGCTTAGCATTCCAAGGCCTATTAACATCCGTCTTTCAGTTTCCTTTTGGTGTTATTACCCCCCAAAGTGCATAGTAATTTTGATAGCATTTATACATTTTAACGCAGATCTAGAAACTTTGTTATCTTTATTTAAGCCTATTTCTTTGTTATAAAGAGTGACAGTTTATCAATTTTAATATTTAGGTTGTTAATTGTAAAAATTATATTCGCTTTGATCAGTTTTTTTTTATCCCACGACGCATTCATATTAGGCGACAGGCTGTGTAGCTTACAAAAATGTATTAGTATGTCTAGCTTTCACGAATGTGAGAATTTAAAATGTATTTCCTACAAAATTTATAATTGCACTTCTTTACCAAAAGTAGCAACACCAATGCAAAACTAATCTTTCAAAACAAATTTTGTCTTGAAATTACAAGCAAGCAAAGTTCATTTTTTATATCGACTGCTAATGCAGCAAGTATTTGCATTTGCTTTTATTAAAGTTTACTTCAACAGAAATTGTTAATAAACTATGAAGGCGTGATGCAGACATAGAAAGTGGGAAAGAAGAGGTCGTAAAAGAACTAGTGTGTCATGGAATTAGATATTTCATGTAAAGTTCCGGGGGTTCCAACTTCTTCAAGTGAAAGATCTATATTTTAAATTAAAAACTGAGACGGATCATTGTAGAGCA